>JARFXV010001435.1:0-236514 GCA_031761425.1 Cosmopolites sordidus
AGATTTACCACAAAAACTCAAAAAGATTTACCACAAAACGTCAAATAACTTAATTGTAATGTCTATACACGTGTTTCTCTAACAATGCTAGCCTCTCCAGATAATGATTCAATCTGAACCCTTCTGTGTTAGTATAAGAAGCATTTTAGTTGATTTGTTGACGGTACGTTTTATATTAGTTAAGGTCAATATACATATTTAGTTTAGTGTTACAATAAAATTTAATCATCTCCTGATGATACCAATATGATGCCAATACAAGTTGAGAGACTGGCAAAAGAGTGATTGGATTTTTTATGGAAAAATTCCGGAATGATAAATACATGAAGGTACTAAATATTTAAAAAAGCAATAACAAATGCTGTACAGGGTGTCCCATAACATATTCCTCATAAAGCAACTGGTGATAGTACAGATCAAAATAAGAGGATTTAGTCAATGTGTTGGAAAAATGTTCAATCAATGTGTTGGAAAATGTTAGTTGTTAAAAAGTTACAGGGTGTTGAAAGTGTAGTAGTTTTAGTAATTTTAAAATGGTTGAAGATATCAGATTTAAAATCGGGGTAGTTGGGTTTTCAAAGGAGGATAAATCTGAATTTGGTACTGGTTTGAGCCTAGTTACTAGCGAGCGCTTGCTACCTACTTTATGAGGAATTAATCCGCTCATATTTTTACCCCATAGAGCTAGGACTATTTTGACCTCAAAATAGAAAGGCGTCATAATTCCCACATAAAAAAGTACATAACACTACACAAAAAAGTATCCTTGGTCAATATCGATATCTCACGCCGTATGCGAGATATTCCTGTTCGAATATTCCATTGCACATCTTGTCAATGGCTGAAACATCTGCAATTCACAAAGTGTGCCTTGAATACGAGGGAAAAAAACATTTAGATGTCAGAAACACAACGGACTATTTAAAATAACATTATTTTTGAAATTTACTTCAATAGGTGTTGAAAGTATTCACCGTTTCCTCAATACACTTTCGCAGGCGCTTTGTTAAGTGACGTCTCATATTTGAGAAGACATTTTCTTCATTTCTTATAACATTGGCCGCTTGTTAATTTTTTTTGTAAAAGTCATGGTAAACTAAAGACTTCATAAGACCCTACAACTAGAAGTCTAACGGATTACTATCTGGGCTACGAGGTGGCCAAGGAAATTCACCATCGCGTCCAATCCATCGATGTGGAAAACGTTGATTCAAATGATTTCGCACTACAACAGTAAAATGCAGTGGCGCCCCTATTCATCATGCATAAACCACATGTATTGCCTTAAGATTAGAAGTATACCGCCCAAAAGGTCTAATAATTCATTAACTAAAAACCGCACATATTGATCTCCAACTTTGCGGAAACTCAAATGGGCCGATTAAAAAATTATCGTTAATGAAACACCAAATGTTAATTGAAAATTCGTGCTGGAAATATCGCTCTCTTGGTAGGTGTGGACTTTGCAGGGCGTAATAAAAGTTATTTTACCACTTAAAAATTCCGAGTCTGGTAAAAGTTGCCTCTTCAGTAAACAATATCTTTTTCAGGAACATGGGGTCTTCGTTTTTTTTATGTAGTAGATGTTGACAAAATTTTGATCCAGCCGGCAAATCTTGTAGCAATAAATTTTGAATAGGCGAAAAATGGTAGAGAAACTTCTTTATGGAGAACTTTTGAACCGATAGATTTGATAATTCTTGTAGATGCCTCCAAACGCCTAGTGTTTAGTTCGGGATTTTCCGCGATACTAACCACAATGTGTTCTTCTTGTTCTACCGTTATGCGTTTCGGTCGTCCACCAGGATTGTTGTGATAAAACGAAGCTGTTTCGGCAAACTGATTAAATTTTCTTTGAAAAATTAGTCGATCTAGGATGATTCTGGTTAGGTTTGGTCTTCATACGTTCTAACTGCAGCTCGAGTATTGTAAATTACTTGTGCTTAAACGCAGAGCCTATCCCTTAAATCACACTTGAATGTTGTGAATTGCATGTTTTTCAGCCATCAACAATATGTGGAAGGGAATATTCGAACACGAATATCGCGCAAACGGCGTGATATATCGATATCGGCCAAGGGCAACTTTTTTTACGTGGAAATTATGACTCTTCTTATTTGAAGTCAAAATATTCCCAGCTTTATAGGGTACAAGAATATGAGTAATCGAATTACCCACACAGTAGGTAGCAAGCGCCCTTTAGAAACTAGGCTCAAGCTAGTACAAAATTCGAATTTATTGCCTTTGAAAACACAAATACCCCAATTATGAACCTGATACCCTTAACCGTTTTTAAATTATCTCAATTTTTTTGAAAATTTAGTTTCACTTTCAACAACCTGTATCTTTTTAGTGAATATTTGCAAGCGCATTTATTAACTAAATATTCTTATTTTAATCTCTACTATCACCAGTTGCTCTATGGCATATAATATATGGGACACCTTGTATATTGTTACAATATATCAAAATATGCAAATATTTTGAAGCTACATTGGATTATTGTTTGAAGACCTGAATATTTTAGTTACATAATATATTCAGATATCAACACACCGTGTTAGTAAATACACCAAATATGTTTTGGGTCCTAATTTTGTTTATATTCTTAATGAAACCCAACAGAGCAGAAGATATATCTTGGAGGCTTAGAACGACCACAAAAGTAGGCGAGATAGAGGAGCTAATCATCGAAGCCCCTCGAAAGTAAAATTCCATTAGGGTGAACACGTCCAAATATGTCTTGGATAAGATTGTATCGGGTAAAATTAATTACACGCCCCAAGATTTTTTATTCTAGAATAATCCAATTTTGTGCTAGGTTGAAAATCATCTAAACAACGCCTGTGGTTTTGAATGTTTGAATTCGAATATAAACATATAATATATTAATATTATATATCCCAAAATATATATATATATATATATATATATATATATATATATATATATATTATATAGTGTAGTGTAGTGTTCTAAATAGAGAGCTCATGTTTATTTACATAAGTGTCTAAAATTTTTACACCAGTTCTGTGAAAATCCATGTCACTGTGTTAAGTGATAACAAGCATAATTTTTTAAATTCTTGAAATTCGACACTCGAGAGTATATCTTTAGATACTGTGATCACAAAGTTTCCAATTTTTCAGTATTACTTTTTATAACGCGATCCTAACTAGTCATGCTATTAATTGGAGTCATAAATCAAACAATGAACTTTGTTAATTTATTAAAAAAAAAGTTTCATTCAGTCATGGTGTAAAAAATTATGTCTTCTAACTTTAACACTTCATCATTTTGATTAAGTCTTATCTTAATAAAACAATAGACCAATTATTATTATGACTGACACATTTCCTTTGGGTTGAGTTTTTTGAAATAAGGTTTTTCTCCAAAAAGCGCAATAATATTGTTTGTGGAAAGAAAAATGCCATTTATTGAGTCATTTTGAAATCTTCACTAATAGGCCATCTTAAAATTGAATGTCAATCTGTTTCTCTCTAATTCGTCATCGAACAGCGTCACTATCTATCTCACTCCAACACATGTGTCCATCTCACTTACACCGATGAAGTCAATTTTTGAGCACATATATTTTTGAGCAAACAAAAAAAATTTTTTAGTACACACACTTTGAGCACAATTTTTTATCATGGTATCAGTTTTTTAAAATGTGGTCCTTTTGCAAAAAAACTAAGAAATCATATTTTTTGAGGAAAGAGAAGTTACAATTGTTGTACCATTTTGACTAAATGGGCCATGTTTTGAAATAACTTGCCCAGGGTAGTGTAATACATTTTATTTAAAAGTTTAAGTGTCAAAGTTAGCTGTCATAATATTTTTTAAACCATGACTCAATGAAACTATTTTTTACTAAATTAACAATGTTCATTGTTTGATTTGTGACTGTGATTAATAGCATGGTTATTTAGAATCCCGTTAAAACACTGAAAAATTGGGCAAATTTGTGATCACAGTACCTAAAGACCAAACCTAAAGATATAGCGTGTGGGTGTATGTAGCGTCCTGTACTTTTAATAGGTTGTAAAAATCGTAAAAATGAGTTGCAAAATAAAAAAGTTATTAACACTTATAAAAATTTGAAAACAAACCTGATTTTTTGATATTCTCGACCTCTGGTTATAAACACAGAAAGTATTTGTTTACTGGTGATACTAGGTATGACTATTTTTTTGTATTCTTGTACGATATTTCTTATGAGTTCGATGTTCGATTTGACCAGTGGTAATAATTCGTTAATAGTGTGTGTTTAACTTTGGATAGTTTCTGTGATTAAAATGCCACACGTTTATGAAAACAATAAACTAGTGGACATAATATTAACTTACGGGATGTGCCAACAAAACGCAGCCACAGCATGCTGTTTGTACGAGGCTCCGCGGATGTTTGTAAATTTAGTTACAAGACTTCGCAACACAGGGTACTTAAAGACATAAAGAGGGGATCACGCTGGAAGACATCTTCTACGCGAAATGGTCGAGATTCAGGAAGAAATTTTAGAAATTGTCGAAAACGAGCCAACACTTCTATTCCTATCATCATCAATGAGTACAAACTTTACAACCCGAAGATTATCCTAGAAGAGTTGAATTTTGTCAGTGGCCTTTACATAAGTACAATAGAAATGAACAACATTTACCAAATTTATTTTGGCTACCGACGAGGTCACATTTACAAGAAATAGAGTAAATAATTTCCATAACAACCATGTTTGGGTAGTAGAAAATCTGCATGCTCTGAAAAGAACCTATTTTCAGCACAGATTTTCAGTAAATGTTGAGCTGGCGTAGTAAAGGGCATTCTTATTGGGCCTTTCTTTCTTCCAGGTCGACTGAAAGGTAAAACAAATATTTAGAATTGCTTTAAAACAATCTACCACAATTATTACAAGATGTTCCTTTAAATGTTCACGAACTTTTATATAATTAATTTCCTAAGAGATAGATTGGGCGCAATTGACCTATTCCTTGGCTTGCACGGTCCACGGTTTTAACACGCTCATGTTTGAACGACCAATTAAATTGTAAAATTATAATCCAAATTTTTTATCGCATCAAAAAGTGACATTGCCTATACTAAATCGGGCATTTATTGATAATGAAAGGTCAATATTATACCCACAGTTGATCTATCTTAACTTCATCAAGGAAATGATAACATTCATGTCAAGTTAAACCAACAAAGATCTCGAAGAGTCCTCGTTCATTGAATATCTGAGTTGTATTAGTCATTATACAATATAATTTATATATTCATTATAATAATAATAATTTTATTATAATTATATAAGAGTATTTTATTATAAATTGGGAAACGTTTAAAATTTAAAAAGCCAGTAATTGGCGGTGATCATCTTAAGTTAATGGAAGACCTAGAATGGAATTTTTAATCATGAAACCACAAGATCAGAATCTGCTTTCACCTTGGCCGGAACTGTTACATTCTACATTCCCATGGAAACTATACTGTCATAAAAGTCTCAGAATTCTCGGTAGCCACCGTTTTCAGAATCACCAGAAGATTAATATACATATTTACATGTTTCATAAATAAAATTAGTTGCAATTAAACCCGTAATTAATAAAAACATATTTTAAATCAATATTCGGGTATTAAACCACCATTTTTTAAATCTAAAAATAGATAATGCATATATATCTGGGCGTTTTTTTTTGTTATTTCTCATAGAAGCGACTTGAAATATATTTAATATCGTACTAACAATCTGGTCGTTTTCGATAATAATTCGAAAAATATAAAAAGAACAAAAGTTTTTTCATTTTTGAGTATATATATATTTTATTATACATATATTTTATTAAATAGAACAATTATACAGTTCGGTGGTTTTGAAAATGACAGGTTTAAGTTGAGTAGATGACACAGTCGGGTTCAAAGATTATAAATGCAGAGAAAAAATATGGAAGGTGAGAAGTGGCTGACTTACCCTTTATCTTCCGCCTTGTTGTTCAAAGTGGTCTTCACTACAGGAACACTACTTAATTTTTTAATCACGTATATATTTTCTGCATTTATAAAACACTGTTGTACTAAAAATATATTTATGAAAAAAAATCGGTCGCTGGTCGGTAAAACCCCAACTGCGAATAGTCTCATTTAAGGCGCATCAGGCGATCTCCAAGCGAATTGTTTTGATACAAAAAAATCTATCAATTCGAACGGAATATTAATAATGGTATATTCCTTTGAAATAATGTTTAATTTTTAGGTAAATATAGTGGGGGGACAAAAGTATTGGCACGCTATAACATAAGTAACTTCATATTATATTTTTATTGTTGTTTTCTTGAAAATGTGAAGTTTTCTAATCCGTTTGCCTGATTAGTTCCAAAGATTCTAGATAAAGTTTATGTGATAGGTTGTAGACTATCCACTGTTTCACTATATATGTTGTATGTTTTGGATCATTATATGGTTGGAAAAAATATTCCTCAGTTGGCTTTAATCAGCACTATTTTTTAAGTTTTCTTTTAAATCATCATGAAAATAGAGGTTCGTAGTGTTTTCTGTTTTAGAGCTACATCTACAACCTTCTCCAATATGGCTGCTATTCCGCATTTGGGAATGCGTGCTTACATTAATTTTGAGTGCTTCCTCTGATAGCTCAGCTCAAGACGCATCGCTTAGAATGGGGCCGAAATATAATTGAATGGGACCTGATATGGGAATCTCAGGGTAAAAAGCAAAATTTAATTTTCGCTTTAGCCCGATATATAAATATCACTTCAGAAATTAGCCAGCCACTTTAGTCACGGTGTCTAGGGCGGTGGCCTGATGGCATGATAGTTAGCGTACTAGAGGGTTCGACTGCCGCTCTTGGTGTGGATGTTTATGATTTGACTTTTTTATCAATTGTTAAGATCTAAGTCCAGTCGTTAAATAACGCTTAGTCCGTTGACGCGTTTCTAACTTAACCCTTTTGCTCTGGATGCCATTCATATATATATATATATATATATATATATATATATATATATATATATATATATATATATATATATATATATATATATAAAAATATATAAAAATATAATAATATATATATATATATATATATATATATATATATATATATATATATATATATATATATATATATATAAATAATTAACTAGCTTGAAGTATTATTGGGGAGCTATATGTTGGGGAAGAAGTTCATACCTAGTCGCCATTAGAGGATGTTTCACGAAGAACAGCCCATAATGTTACCGAAATATTGCAGCCCTTTGTTAGGTCGAATTTACTATATACAATATTAAAAAGCTAAGGAAGTTCACCCGTGCTCCACGTCGTGCTTTGCCGTCTCTTCATCCACCATCCAAAGCGCCAGCAAGCGTCCCAAAACCGGTTTCTGGCCTTAAGCCGTCATCAGTTGGGCTCAAGCTAGACACCTGAAGAGCGGATGAAGGAATGGCAAAGCACGATGTGGAGCACGGGAGAAGTTCCTTAGCTTTGTTATTACACTATTAGTCCTATTAGAGTACATCCGATCGTTTGTGTCCCGTTTGTTGGGAACGTGCAAGTTTTGCCAAGGTCACACTTGTTCTTCTCAATGCTTGTCTGAAGACTGAAAGCTCTGGAAAACTGTGGAAAAGGATATTTATATTCTTCTGGATCGCAGATTGTAGTGGTGCGTAATTCTTATAGGTTCTGGTGTTAGCCCCGCCCCTTGGCCGTTATTTGGGGTGTCACAGTGGTAGTCAATTACTCTTCCGACTGCAGCTGGTGAACTTCGGTCTGCTGGTTTATCACTAGTTTCCACGTGTCTGGCAGATTGAGGGTATCATCTCTTCTGTTTAGGCCTCCAATTTTTTCTATTTCTATTGTTTCTCGGATAGTCCGTTTTGTAATTCGGGTTATTCACAATTTGTCGGCAACTGTCGAAATCGATTTCGTATCCTGTTTGTAGATGATATTGAAACAGAGCCGATGTGGTTTGTTTATTTCTAACCGTCAATTTGTGTTCTTCGAGCGGGCTGATATTCTTCTATTGCTTTGTCCGACGTATGCCATGTTACAAGTCCTGCACGATATGCTATATACGCTCGGATTTTCTAAAATGATTTGATCCTTGGGACATCTGATGGCTCATTTTATTGTTTTATATGGTTTGTATGCGGTTGATATATTATGTCTTCGAAGCAGTCGTCCAATGCGGTCTGTGACACGTTTGATATACGGCAGAACTGTTACGGGCCTATTTTCATATTCATTTGGTTGTTGGTTGTTTTGATAATTAATATCCTTCTTTATGTTATACTCCGAGTAGCCGTTCTGCTTTAGAGCGTCAGTGATTGTTTTGAGCTCTTTTTCTCGGTTGATGTCGTGGAATAGTCGGAAAGATCGAGAAATCAAGGTGTTGACAACCCCTTAAAGTTGTGCTGGATGGTGAAGGGACCTTCCATTCAGGTATCTGTTCGGGTGGGTTGGTTTCCGGTAAACTATGTGTTGTAAGTGTCCATCTTGGAACTTGGTTATTAAGACATCTAGGAAGAGGAGTTTTTTGTCTTCTTCGATTTCTAAAGTAAACTGTATTTTTTGGTGGACGGAATTTAAATCGGTATATATATATATATATATATATATATATATATATATATATATATATATATATATATATATATCAAGTGCCGCGAATAGTCCCGAACTACGCCGATAGACCTGCGCAGTCGTCGGCCGCATTTAGATTCTTCAGTCGAAGCGGACATTTGAAAATGCCAAATGACATTTTGGTGAAACGTCGTGACACTTCACACAATGAACGGATCGACACCCGGAATGATCTAGAGACATTTAGAACAACAAACAAAGTTTAATGCCACGTTGTAATATCGCGTCAAAATTTTATACATTCACACTCTGAAGTGAATATTCCACACTATTAATAATTGATTACTTATGGGTATCCGTAATAAATATATATATATATATATATATATATATATATATATATATATATATATATATATATATATAGATATATATATATATATATATATATATATATATATATATATATATATATATAGATATATATATATATATATATATATATATATATATATATATATATATATATATATATATATATATATATATGTATATATGTATAAGTAAATCATAAATATTATATTTTCTATAGAATTTTTATTGCAAACATTGATGCTTATTTTTTTTAACATTTATTTATCGGTTCTTTCATTTTCTATTTAGCTCAAAATAAACACGCGTTCTCATACTCGCTGTGCATCTGAAGTAGAAGCGTTATATGAAGCAGCTGATATTTTCGATGACAAAGAGAGTGAAAGCGAGACCGAATCGGTTTTTGAAGAGCCATCATAAGGAGACTGATTTATTATTATTATTTTATATTATTATTATTTATAATTGATTATTATTTTAAAACCAGTGAATTGTACCTAATTAAATAAATATATTTTTAAAATAAAGCTAAATTATGTAACAAGTATCTAAGTAGATTAAGTCGCCTTTTAAATGCCGCTGGAGAAAAGTTTTTTTAGCTATTAATTTCGCCTAGATATGATAGTTTGAATAGAAAACCTCATTTTAACAATTTTTTTTTTTTTTTGCTGATTTTTTCGATGATATTTGGAATACTATTATTTTTTGGAACATTCTATATATATAGTCTTTTTCTATACTGATTGAGTTTTAAATAAAAAAATATATATATTAAACTGGATAATTTAATCACAAGATATTAATAATCAAAGGCATATTGGTATGGCATGTGCTTCTGAATCGGGAAGCCGCGAAGTGCTTCTCTTGAGTGTTAAAGGTTTATTTTTTAATGTTTATCAATAAATTCCGAATCAGAAATTCGTGAGATCAAATTATTCATATCTTACAATAAATGCATTAATATTCTTATTATTACATGTTTTATTTAAGACAAGCGTTATAGATATGGGAATAATCGATTTCGATACATTTTTTTCATTTTTCATAATACCGTGTTTCTGATACCTCTTTTTGAGAATTTATTGGAATTGTTTACAATTATGTCCGCCATTAGGTCAAGACTGTACTACGGTTTTTTCCATCAAGCGGCTAACCGCTATAACCGCGAAACCGCTCGAGACGCACACACTAATATTTGATATAAGTAAAATGTGTTTTTTCAACATTTTTTTCAATCATTTTCTTTTCTAATTTGAATTGCTTGTTCGCGTGTTTTTTAAGAATTTTATTTATTGAAAATTGAATTATTCTATGAAAAAGCAGCAACAGCACATTTTCATCTGAAATGAAAGATTTGTCTAACAATTTGGATGATGGAACACGACTATTTCACGATGTTAGACTGTTCTAAATGTTTTTGTTGCTAAGCATAATTTAGTTTTGCCAATTATATACAATACTCCATAAAATTACTAATTTTGTTTGTAATTTGAAGCTAAAAATTAACAATTATACTATATTAAATAGACAGCATCACTTCCTCTTACTCAATATCAGCTCTCGATGTTAAATCCTTTTAAAAATACAGTTCTGAACAATGAATTAAATTAATTTTATTACACGCGAGCAGTAATTAAAAATCGCGTCCAACTAATCAGTGCTCTTAATTTGTAATCATTAATTTCGGTTGATCGCCGGCGGATTTAAAATGCCCAAATCTGAAACAAAACTTGATAGAACATCGTTGCTTGAAATTGTCGGCTACGGGCGACCAAGTGACTGTAGGGAATTCAAGCTGAAATTGAAGACGCACCAGATGATGGCGCACCTCACCTCAAACAGGGAGACAATCGTGTTGCCAGATCGAACCTCATTACTTATGTAATGCCTCTTTTGTAAATAACGAGCCTCATTAGTTATGTAATGCCTCTTTTGCAAATATATTCATTCCATATGCATTTCTGAATCAGTGACTGTTATTTCGATATGATAGTTTGGCTGTAATAAAATATTATCATATATTGATTGTTATAGCAATCAATCGAAGCTCAATGTAGGTTATTTCAAAGATGAATAAAATAATAATTATAAATAATGAATTAATTGTTTAATTATTTTACAATTTTTAAATAATTTTAGGTGATATTACAAAATAGAAAACAGATATCACTTTCCATCGCCCATATATTATATGGTATGTTAATGAAAAGAAATATAAAGTAGCAGATATTTGAGTCCTTTTTTCCGCATCATTAATTTCCTATCCAGTTTTAACATAGTTTCCAAATTCGTTGGTGTACTAGGTCAGTCGTGATTTATGAGTTTCCATCTCCACCTACATTAAGACTTTTTTGTTGTATTTGTAGAATGGACTAAATTAATCAGCATGGTATTCTCGTTTCAACGAAAGTTATTTTAGATGACTACTTCAGCTTCTCAAGTCTATCGACTACTAGGCATTGAATTATCACATATTATTTTTAAAATATTGTGGTCAGAAGACAAATTTAAAAATTATTAGGAATAAGTATATTATTAAAATTGAGCCATTATTAAGTCTAAAAATCGAATTAATATTACTTTTTTTTTATAACTATAACCATATCCTTTTCTCTAATGTTATTGTGGTTTATATACATGAAAAAATTGTGTATATATATATATATATATATATATATATATATATATATATGTGCTTGCTTGCATGATATGATGACGACTGAAGGAATGGGCAGAGCACCCACGTGAAGTATGGATGCAAATTCTCTTTTTATTTATATGAACAGTTATATTTGTATATATTAGCACAGAGTTGATAGAAATTGGAGCACAACTACGACAAAGAAGCATCCAAGGGCTTATACTATACCTGATCTTACACAAGTGACATTCCACAACTAGAACAAGATATAATAGCCACATCTGCAGACGATACTGCTATCCTAGCGAAAGGTATAGATCACGAAGAAGCTGCAAATAAACTCCAAATATCAGCTAACCAAATAAACAATTGGACCAATTTCACAAATTAAGGGAACAACAGATTCCAATTAATAGAAATAATGCCCAGATCCCCTATGCAAATTCTGCAAAATATCTAGGTATCACACTAGATGCAAAACTTCGCTGGAAAGTTCACGTCAAAAAGAAAAGAGGAGAGCTTGATGCAAGGTATAAGAAAATGTATTGGATATTTGGTAGACATTCCAGTTAAAATACTATTGTATAAACAAACCTCAAACCGGTGTGGGCCTATAGCATACAGCTCTGGTGTTCCACCAAGAGTAATACTCTAATCATCCAGAGATTCCAGAACAAAGTACTGAGAAACATCGTCAATGCTCCATGTGTATCAGAAATAGTAATTTCCATTGAGACCTTTAGATGTAGACTGTTGACTAGACTGTTACCAAATTAGCACAGAGTCACGAACAACGGATCCATCAACAAGTGAACGCTGAGGCAATCCAGCTCCTCAACAACACCCATCTAATAAGAAGATTCAAGAGAGTGATGTGCTAGTGCAAAGCAGAGAATAGTGCGATTGCGCGTTACACAAACTAGTTTAGTGTAAATAAATTATTAGACTCTAAGGTATTCCAGTGGCTAAGACCTTAGATTTAAGTTCTTGAACATGCAATATAATTTAGAACACAATTACTTATTGATTTATATTAGATCAGATTGTAATATCAATTAATATTTTTCGGGGGTTACAATTACACTATCCAATTTGGATTGATGCTTTCGTTCTGCTTTTAACGCTAGGTAGAATTGCATCGTAAAACCGAAGCGGAATAGTGCCGCATTAGACAACGGAAAAAAATTAAACGGTTCAAATGTGTGCTTGCGATTTTCTATCGAAGCGCAACGATATCAGTTTTTAAAAAGGATGGTTGATGGTGACGAAAAATGGATTATGTATAATAATGTTAAGCGTCAAAGCTCATCGTATAAGCGCGGAGAAACCACTACAATCGGGGCAGTAGCCAATATACACCCGAAGAAGTTGTTAACTGAAAACCAGACTATACATTCGGAGAAAAATTATCCACAACTAAGTGAATTTATGCGAGCAATCGACTAGAAGTGGACATAAACTTTTACTACGTGACTGGTTTATTTTAATCCAACCATCGTTCTCACCTGACCTTACGTCATCCGGCTACCATTAATTATTATCAATATCCGTTCTTTATCCAGCAACCAGGAAACATATATACACAGGAACATATATACATAGCAACAGTGTATTTTTAGCAGAGTGATTTTTTAGTGTGTCCGAATTTCTATAGGGGTCGCTGTCAAACAAACTGTGAAGTTTGCGCGCAAGTCTGTAAACCTGTAGAAAATTATCACGGAACGTTTAAACATCAGAACAATGCTTGTAAATTGTCGAACTTTATTATCAATAGCAGTGTTCTGGGCGCCAACCTTACAGACTACTTCGTGAGTTTTATGGTGCACATAATACCAAAACCGAGCGATGTATTCGCTGAATTATTGAACGCATTTCACACTGCTCGATAATAAAACAGAAACTGTGCGTATTCAACCAAAATATCGCCACTATTGCTGGCCGTGTTAATGAAATTCTAAATTTATCAATTCGTCGCCGTTCGCAGGAAGTTGGACTATTTAATTCCGAATTTGAATATTTGAATGGTATTGATATGGAGGAGATATCGATTTATTGAGGAAACAATTTAGTGAGACAATTATTTCAAAGAACGGAACTCTTAATTGGTTGCCAAGGTTATGTGATTTAACGCTTTTAGATTATTTTCTTTGGGGTTATGTTAAAGCTTTGGTCTATTCCATTAAAACAGCAACTATTGACGTCTTAGAATCCAACATAACTTGGACAATTGCGGACATAAGACTCCAATTGCTTGAAAAAATGGTCAGAAATTGAAGTGATAGAAGGCGCTTTGAGAACTAGCCGCGGCGTAGATTTGCTAGAAATAGTTTTAAAACATTAATGTCATTGAATGATGTTTCACGATATATATATATATATATATATATATATATATATATATATATATATATATATATATATATATATATATATATATATATATATATATAATATATAGGGTATCCCGACACTCAACGTTAAGCGGATGCCGTTAAATGATAAAAGGCAAATTTTTGAAAATCTTTAAATTCGACACCTTAGACTAAATCTTTAGGTACTGTGATATGTGACATATTTCCCAATTTTTCAGTTTTGTTTTGCTGTTTCATATTTTGATCTTCAAATCTAATTTCGGTTTAAATTATATCGGTATTATAAGGATAGTACATAAATAATATGAAAAATATTATAGTTAGGAAATAAAACCTGCAACACACATTTTATATTTTTTCCGATTAAACAATTTTACGATTTTTTCTAGCTGAAGCTAGATATCATAAGTTTAATGAATTTTAATACAGAAAAAATCATCTCGAAAGTCAAAAGGCAGAACCAGTAATAAAATAAACAGCCTGTTGTGCTACGCTACTACGCTATCATTCAATCGACGTGAATGTACAAAAATTAATTTCCACCAGGTCAGTCATGAGCATATAAAAATATTTATAACAAAAATATATATAGCCATTGCTAAAGAACCAGTAGGACACAAGCTAATAGCGGAAGCGAATCAAATAGGACCAGTAGTTGACTTTAAATTACTTGTAGATGAAGATATATCAAGTTGACACAACTCGATCAAGGACATAAGAAGCCAAATTATAAGAGCAAGAATAATTGCTGTATGCTTTAAGGAGACATTTTGGAATAATGATACATATACGGACGGAAAACGAAATTAAAATTTATAAAACATGTATTAAACTTGTCATGAAATCTGACATAGACAACCGTATGGACACTTAAGTTGAATTGCAGACAGTACATTGCCTCGTAGCAGAAAGTAAACTAGTAGCCACCTGATTAGTAGGAAGATCGTAGAAAAGTTGGAGGGACTGATAATCACCATAACAGGTGGATGCACAAAAGAATCTTCTGACTTAACAAATCAACAGATATTACAGGGGAAGGATTATTAAAAATATTGCCTTGATAATAATGCATGTAAACGTATTATTAGCTAATTTATGAAAATATACATGGCTAAGCACATTGATGAAAAATATATGGTAATTTTTTAGTGCATCGGAACTTTAAATTCAAATAAAACAACAACCACTGGATGCCTTGATACTATTTATTTTATGTAAAATCACCTTTAATTGCATTAATGTTTGAAAATAATTTCGGAAATAATTCTGTCCGCGCAGCTACTTCTGACAAAGCCCATTTCCAATCACTTTTTCAAGCAATTAGGGTCTTATGTCTGCAATTACCCCTATTTATGCTGAGTTATATTGGCTTCCAATGCGTCAATAATTGTTGGTTTATCGGCATAGATAAAACATATAATATAACTTCAAAGAAAATAATTTAAAAGCGTTAAATCACATGATCTTGGTGAACAATTAACAGGCCCGTTACTCGAAAAAAAATTCTTACCAAATTGTTCTTTTAATAAGTCAATTGTTGGAACCATATTTCCAGTTGGTATTCTCCATATCCTGAATTATTGGAACCAGATCAATACCATTCAAATTCGGAATCAAATATTCCGCATAGTCGAATAACAAAGTCCAACTTCCTGCAAACGGCGATCAATTGATAATAATAATCATCAACATTGCCACCAACATTGGTGAAATTTTTTTATTAGGAACGCACACTTTTTTGTCTTGTTTTTGTTCTAATATGAAGCAGCGTGAATTTGTCCATAATTCGGCGAATACATCACTCGGTTGGGCGATTATGTGAGGCATAAATTTCACGCAGTGCTCTATAAGTTTGACGCACAGAAGACCGATTTTGATATTAAATTTCGACAATTTGCATGCTTTGCTCTGATGTTACATATTCCGTGATGATTTGCCAGACTGTTGAGAAACAAATTTACAGACTTGCGTGCAACTCACAGCTCGTGTAACAGCGACCCTTCAGATCAACTTAAAAAATCACGCTTTACTAGATAATATACTCCAGTGTGACAAAATGATTAAACATTTGCAATATTACTATAAAAGTGTCGTGGTAATTTTCAGTAGAAATATATTTTTTTAAAAGATCGGTTCAACAAGAACAATGAGATGATACTGGCAACCACCCAAAATCCATTCCGATAAAATTATAGTCAAGGAAACGATATATGGATTTTGTATTAAAGCTTAGTAAAAATAAAGTACATTCTCAAATAGCATTTATGTGCATTATTTGAAAATTTATGATAATTAGTGAAATTTAGTATTCAATTGTGCTTAATATATTATTTATTGGTACATAATCCTGGGATACCGCATGAGGAGAAAAACTCGAGACCGGGTAAATGTGATTTAAAGTAAATGTGAAAATAGGACACTTTAATTTGTCCTAATTGTTTTCATTTACCTTCAACAAATTGTAGTTTATTCATTCATATCAGCGGTTGAATTCAAATTTTAGCAATCATAAAATATTTATATTCGTAAGAAAAAGCTGGAAATATAATGGTGATATTTGCTTTTTATCACTTTCGAGCTTATGGGACTTTCTGCACCAGACATTTTATATAAAATTCACTACTTTTACGTCATTGTTCATAGGGATTGCTTAATTCCTGTTTAAACGTATAAGTAATGTGCTATTAAATATTTAAGATTATAGACGTCTGGATTAGATAACTAGACTGTTTAACATGGACTTTGGACTTTGACATGGACATGGACTTTGAAAAATGGATATCGGCTACCTATAAATTTCGGCTGGTGTTTTCTCCCCTTCGGGCTACCAACCCTTGTAAGTATAAGCCTAACCTCTAATCCTTTGAAAAATTTATTGAATAAAAGGTGACCGAGTATGTCTCTTCTTGAGAGACCTTTGGCATTATCCGCCTTTGTTACCGGCGTGAGAGATTATTCCTTACTTTTCATAATCATTTTTTCTCCTAGTCTACAATTTCTGATAATTGTTCAAATTATAACTAACATTAATCAGATTAAAAAACATTTCTATCAAACAAATCTCATTTTTTACTCACTCTACATATTTATTTGGCAATGCCTAAGAAATATACATTTCAAAAAATAAGTCTCCCGTGATTTCTATGACTATCGAAAACTGAAATAGTTGGTCAAAATTTTAATAGAATATAGAACGTAGTAAGTTTGTGAATAAGCAATACTATTTTTACATATATAAATGGAAACTGATAAAAGATTAAAAATCTGATATTACGCCCTGGAATTGCCAGGAAAGTGTTGCTTCACCACTAGGAAGTAATGATTTACCCATGTTCACAATATTTTTCTCATCTTATTTTCTTGCAATATATGTTTATTAAATATAGAAACTTATATATTCTGACTATTGACCGTCGGTATCCATCTTTGTAGTCTTAGACTATTTCTATATTGTCCAGATTCAGTTTTCATTACAGTACTTATTAAACGTTATTAAAAGGTTATTTAAAAACAACAGATGGTCTGCTTTTAGTTTTGTAGAACATGTTCGATCAATATCATTTAATGATGCTTTAGAATTTTGTTTCCACTTTTAACCTTAGTTTAGGAAATGGAGGTCGGTCTCCGAGATAGTTTATAAGTAATTTTCTCCAATACCTTCTTTCCTTCTCTCATAAATTGCCTAGGGCAATCATCTACTTTTCCCCATATATAATTTGCATTATATAATTTATAGTTTAGTTATACACAAATTTTATCTATACTTATACTCTTCGTTATATATATTTTATATTATCATGTTAGAATGGATTCCTATTAATACATTCTTTACACATATTTTAACTACTATTCAAGACCTAATCGCAAAACAACAAACTCATTGCTTTATAATAGTTTTTGTGCATAAATATTTCAACTTGTTATATTAAAAATGGCCTGCTCTTGTTGTAGTATATCTCATATTGTTCACTGTTTGTAGATTGTACATATGTCTACAGTAGATAGAGATTAGATATTGTTTGGTATTGGGTATATTAGAAAGGCAGGGCATGTTATTTCTACAGAGCACAGTTAATAGAAAGACTGCCTTTTTCTAAAATATTTTGTTGTCAAAATCCGATAAGAAATCCCCTTTCAATCACGCCAGTAGGATCGATGATTCACCTTGATCGCTCGGTAGTTCATTTTTTGAGACTTGAAAATGTAGCATAACTCAAAGGTTAATAGTCCCGAAGGGATGCTGAGAAGTCTAATTGGTAGCCTATGACAATGGTTCGCAGCCCACGTTAAGATGAAGATCCAGTCGATAAATAGTCGTAATTGCTGATACACTTCCAGTAATAAATTTTACTTTCAGTGCTATTTTTTAAACGTTGGTAGCTCCCTTAGTGTTACAATTCTAGTGTTACACCCCAAGTAGCAGCGTGATTGAAGAAATCTTACGGATTGAAATGCAGTACATTCAGTCTGTTCTTTGTGCATGGTGCATTTCGCCTTCAAAGTCACCAGATTATATATGATCTGAACTTCCTGTCAATTAGAGTTTAGTATCCATTTGGAAAATGGGTTCAGTCAGATAATAAGGGAATATAGAAAAATAAATTATTTTATTATATTATAAACAAAAAAATAAAACATTTTTGAGACTGTATGTCAAATTAATTCCTTTCATTGCAAATACATTAAAAATATCTTCAGGTGACGGGCATCCTTCTCTTAGTTTCGTAGTACACATTCTCCCATTTTAAACTGATGATGCTCTAATTTGTTAGTTACACTTCTAGTTAGAGTATTATCTCTCATTTCTCTCATAAAAGGCATTTTTAAATATGCATACAGTTATAAAAAAGGTTTTTGTGCTTAGTATCACGTATAAAATAATTTATTTTTCCTATATAGATAGCAGGCAATGGAAAGTGACATCATATATAACAAGGTGACTCTGTAGAGATCTAAGCAGCCCTACAAAGAAAGTACAGGCCTATGTACTACATTTCAATGCGCAAGAGTGAAAACCCCACAGGAAAATTTCCTGCAGTCACGTTACTACCTGCGCTGGGTTTTATCAGATACTTTCTGAAAAACATTCTAGGTTGTTCACGAGTCATTTCGTCGTTTTTCTAGAGACTAACAGGTTAAGCATCAACTAAAGTTCATCAACATCGTCTCCTGGTTGTTTAAACTTTGTTAGTTTCTCTGGAATTTCAAATTCACTATCTATTATATTTATAATTGTTTTTAAATTGATATTGTTTTGACGATTACACAGGTCAGCTTTCTTGAGGTAACATTGATGAAAATAAATGTAAATGAAATATTTTGTTGTCCTATATCCGAAAATGATAAGCTAATTACTATACAGTTTTTTTTTTTGGTTACAGGGGGTCGATGGTGAGGAAAAAAGGAGACGACATACTTTTACAATTTAATATTTATTTAATATAAACATTTAAAATGTGTTAAACCTATGCAAATACATTAGTTAGGATTATGTAAATATAAAATATATTACATGACATGTCATACAACGGCAAAAACTTTCACTTTTTTCTCTTGTGTTCTGTAGCATCATCTGCAGCCCAACATAGATGGGTTCCAGCGTCCCTAGTATCTTACCTCCATCGTCCTCATGTCCTGGTGAAACCTCTCTCCTAATTTGTCGTTTACTGCACCCACATTTTCCAAAAAACATTTAATTGAAAGTATAAAAAATAAATTAATACGGACATGCGACACCCTAGTATTTCATAGGCTTTCAACAGTTCATCTATGAGGTTTTTATAGTTTTAATCTTTCTTGCTATCCAGAAATCATTTCACTACACTTACAAAACACTTCCAAGCTGCCAATTTCTTTTCATTTCATTTTTCTTAAAAATGAAGCTTCCTTATTTGATGTCCAATAAATATGCCTCCCTTTAGTTTTGCATCACTTGAAGTAGCAATCACTTACATGGTCAGTAGATTCTCTCCACATCATAGAAACAGCAAACGTTTTACTACGTTTTGGCACTTAAAATATAAAATATAGGCTTTTTTGACTTCCTCGGATATAGATCTAACTTGTGAATTTAAAACAAAATTGTCCGCTGTATTTTTGGAAAATTGACGGCTATAACTTGCCATTTTATATAAAATTGGCTTGAATACTTGACTGTAGTGTAAACGAGACAGAAACTAACTAAACTATAGGAAACAATAAAACTCCCCTTAAAGGTTCGTAGAATACTATGAAAATAGCCCGTCTATGGCGTTGTGGTAATGCCTACATTGTCCAACCAAAGACAGGTACAAATAATTTCAATTATCCTATGAAATAAAGGAGAAGCAAATACTTGAAAATGGGACGTACTAGGCCATTTTTGTGAAAAGGTGTTTTAATAACTACCTAAATGAAATGCGAAAAGAGCATTCTCATCAATGTTACAAAAACCATGTCGACCTGTGTTAATAGAATTATACAAGTATAGTTTTAGAACATCTTGGGAGGTGTATAAATATGAGACTGGTGTCATAGCGTTCAAGCTGGTGACGAGCGATGCCCGATCGATCAGCAGCACTATTTGCTTTCCCCTGGAGGAGGACAGGCCTATATCTGATCCGTTTTCAGTTCAACGGGAAACCGAATTTATTAATGCATTTTAAAATTGAGTGACAACAATTTCGAGTAACGTTGCGCTATCAAGTTTTGTTTCAGGATTCACCACTTTTGATTTGTTCGTTTTGGCTTTTTTGGTGCTCTAACCATCAACGGATGATCAGAATGCACAAGATACCGAATTCTATAGACATTTTCATCACTTCTTGTCCTTGAAGGCCCTCCGCTGCAAGATTAATCTTCAATTGAGTCTCGACCTTCTCAAAATCCCTTAAATTAGCAGAAAACTTGTGTCCTCGACAAAACACTGTGTTCATAGTCCTATTGAAGTTTTGCAAGTCTGAAACAAAATTTGATACGGCACTTGCTCGAAATTGCTCTTACATATTTTCAGAACGTACTAAAAAAATCGGATTCACAAAAAGAATTGTTGTGGATTACCAAGTGATTCTAGGAAATTCAAACACATACTGAAGCCGCATCTAATTCTGGCCTCTCCTTGAAAGGTGGATCAACAGTCTCACCTGAATGCTACGGTGTCAGTCTCATTACTTTATTTACACACCTCCTATATATGTTGAATACTGTAAAATGTACATGAACTACACCGTTGACGAGATGCGATTTGATACCTGAGTTGTGGGTTGTGTAAGGCATTGAGTGATATCAAATTACAAAATAATTTGCCTTTAATATAATTCTGCAGAAATAGTCTACATGATTCAAAATTTATCAACTGAAAATCGTTCTATTATCATTATATACTCAACTTTTTTTGTATGGATGTTAAATTTCGAAGTGATCATGAAGGACTATTTTGAGTTGTCGAGACCTCGATTTCTCATTATTTGTAAGAATTTTTTAAGTAAAATATATCTCAGAAAAAATCGCTCTATTTGCCATTCGCTCTGAAACCCATTTACTCTCCTTTAAAAGTTTACTATTTTAAGTTTATGTTGACGTTGAGGTATTAATTCTTATTTAACTGAAATTTTATTCTAATTCACTGTCAACGATACCTTGAGTTACATTGCCTGATGTTACATTTTAGATTGTATGTATATTAAAACGTATTCGTTCGAGACTGATAGATGATTATTCTTCAGCAGCATTGCTCTGTGATTATACTGCGGAAAAATGCACAAATCTAAGTTACTATCTATTTATAAACATATATGGCAGATTATATCGACACAATAAATGTTCAAGTATAAACAAATATACCAAATAACTCGCTACATTTTTAAGACTGTTTGTTGACAAGTGGTTTTATATAAAAAAGGGTTTACAAAAGCCACCAAGCTCAGCCTAAACAAAGTCGAACACGACCTAATCTACTTTATTGGAGAACCGAAGGCAAACAGCACGATCCATCCGCTCTATCGACCTGTTTTCCTTACCTTTCGCCACCGGCGACACAGCAATGAAATTAACCAAGGCCGCTCCGGTGTCGTGGCCCATCAGCGTCACCCTTTCTACGTCGCCCCCGAAGGCCGGCAGGTTTTCTCTGAGCCAGTGGAGACCGGCGACCAAATCCATCAGGCCGAAGTTCCCTTGGGCGCTACCTTTAGCGCCTGTTTTCAGGAAACCTGAAACAAACGAATGATTATACTAGATGTTTTTCTTTTTGTTTAGGATCAAACAAAATTCCATTTGGTAACATCCTGCTTTACATGGCGAAAATACAAATATACTTTTTGTAAGGTGATTTTTATAATATTAAATCGCTAGCTTTTTTTTATGTTGTATGAATGTTAAGTTAAAATTTATTTTATTATATTTAAAAAGGCATTATTATATAAATGCGTTTTTTGAAATTGTTTAATATTTTTGTTGGCGTTTTTTTTAATTTAGATAAATTCATGGAGCAAAGAATTTCGCTTAAACTGCTTGTGCCGATGCATTAATAGATACTATATGTAGTTTATTCTTGCTAGAAACATGCGAAATAGACTGATTCGTATTGCTGAACCAATGCTGCCGGGGGATTCAGAGCACGACGTGGAACACCAGATATGATATTCTCTCTACGTCAGATACAAGAAAAATACCGAGAACAATAATTAAACCTTTTCGCGACCTTTGTGGATCTGACAAAGGTGTTTAGATTCCTTTGACAGAAATATAATGTGGAAGCTGTTGGACATCATAGGATGACCGGTAAGGCTGGTGCACATGGCTACACTTCTGCACAATGGCATAAATGGAAAAGTTCTGAGAAAAATGAGCGAAATTAAGGCTTTTGAGATTAAGGCCTGCGTTCAGCATGGCTGTGTGATCGTGCGGACGTTTTTATTTGTGTTTGTTGCAGATGATGTCAGATACAAATTGTCGCATTCAATTAATATATTATTTAAACTGGATGGAGACCTGTTCAACCTGGGATGACGTAAAACCAAATCAAAAATACAGAAGGTTAGCATCGTAAAGCTGCAATATGCGGCTGACTATGCGCTTGTAACCCATAGTGCAACAAACTGCCCCAAATAAGGACATACGGAGACAGATTATATTGTTGTGAATGGTCAACCACTGGAAGAAGTAGCATGCTTTCCCTATTTGGAAGGTCAAATTTTCTGCTCAGCCGACATGCAAGAAGAGGTTATATATAGAATATATTTGGGCTGGATAACTATATATAATTTTGGATGGATAACGAGAAGGGTGTTTAGTAACTGAGACTCATTTGAGACTGCATTCCTTGTTTTTCTGCCGCTTGTCGAACTTGTTCTATCCCACTCTTAGAGCCGGTTCTACAATGCAAGAATAGCTTATACCTGGTATAGCTTATACCTTATAGCCTTATAGCTTATACCTGGTATATTCTTGCATTGTAGAACCGGCCCTTAGACGTCCAACTTTGTTTTTCGTCGTGTTTAGCTTTATAGATTTGTTTGGCTAATCTCGCTTCATTCATTCTGTGGATGTGCCCTAGCCAGCTCAGTTGCCTTTCTTCTATAACCCTTTCTCTTGGTTTCGTTTCCAGTTGTTCCATTACTATCCTATTTCTCACTCTATCGCTTCTTGTAATTTCCTCTATTTTGAGTAGGAACCTCATTTCTGAACCTGTAATTCTACTTTTGTCTCTCTTTGTTTAAGTATTCACTATAGCCAAGATTCGCTAATGAATATCATTGATGGTCTCACTACATTTATTTCCATGTTTATTTTTCTTAGTTCTTCGTTATACATCGCTAAGTTATGTTGTAGATTTTTTCAGACTCTGCCATTAGGACCATATCATTAGCGAACAGCATTTCTTGTGTTTTTTACATTACATCTGTGTTTTTTTCCAAATTACTTACTCCATCGTCAATGAGTACTGAAAAAAACAGTAGACTCAATACGCAGCCCCATCTTAGGCCTATTCCTGTCGCAAATTCAATGGATTTATCGTTATGCGTTCATGCTGTATTCTTGTTGTCTCTTCTACTCCTCTTTTTTTAGACTTTTTCAGACATTCCTTCTTTTTAGTCTATCAAATGCTTTTTTCAGGTCAATGAAACAAATATGGATTTCTGTTTCATTTCTTAACAGTTTTCTTCTAGCTGTCTAATTATAAATAACAGATATTTTATGCTTCTGCCCTTTCTAAAACCATGCTGTGGTTATTCAAATGTTGCTTCTAATTTTTCTCTCAACCTATGTCCTATTATTCAGGTAAATATTCCTCCAGGTAAACTTGTTGATGTGGTCTCTCTGTATTTTTTATATTCTTTGATATCTCCTTTTTTAAACAAGGGCAATATTATACAAAAATTCTTCCTTTCTTTTTTTTGGCATATATTTCAGCATTTCTTCTGCGATTTCGTTTTGCCTTGGAGTTTGCAGAAACAAAAAATTAATTATTACTTTCAAAATTATATATTTATTTTTTGTTTGTAAAATTATTAAATTTTCTATATTTATTAATTTTAATAAAATTAAACTACTTTAAATTAAATTTCAAAAATATTGCAACAACTTGCAGATTATATCAAGAAGTTAGAAGTGAAACCGCAAGAAATCCAACATGGGTGGGAGTCAGTGCGTTACCTCATATAGTCACATATAAAGATGGCTTGCACATTAATGATAGGCAATATTGCCAATTTCTGGTCGTCCTAGAAGTATCCAAGGGCGTGACGCAGGTGTTAATAGATATTTATTTTGTTTAGTCGATAGTTTTGTTTAGACTGTTAGTCGATATTTATTTAAGATGAGTATGTGTGCTTGTTAGCCATGTTTGGTGTCTTCTCATAAAGAACGCCATAAGATGCGTCGCTTAGATTGGTGCCGAGCTAGAAATGAATATTTGGAATGGAACCCCTTGCTTTAGTGATGAACTTAAATTTTGTTTAGGTGGTCATGATAGACATACGAGGGTCGGACATTTCCAGAGTAAAAGACGAACATCAGTCAGCAAGGTAACACCGGAATGAATACAGCTCGTCATGCACTGCACTTTTTAATATTTGCAAATTATCGACCGTTATAGGTAAAACTGTTTTACGCGAGTCTTACTTAAGAGCGCACTGATTTCTCCGGGACGAAGGCCGAGGGAGTTGAACATCTTATCTAGAGTTGGACAAACGTCTCCGTGCCGACAAGATGGACATAGTCTAGTATGTCGACACCGCTGGTAGTCCTGCGTGGGTAATCCTTCCATTAGAAAGGACTTTAGGGCCCGGTCATTATAGAACCCGGTCATTCTTGGGTCCGCTCATTGCAGAACTCGGTCAAGTTAGATTCCAGATCTTTTATGATCCCCGCGTTCTGGACACAGAACTGCAATTCATCCGTGACCTTCGACCCAAATGCCTCCGGCAAACGGCTGTCGTCGCTCTAACGATAGTCACAGAGTATTCGATAGGGATACTGAACTGGTGTTTCAGATCACCAGATTTAGCACCGATAGAACATATATGGGATAGCATTGGTTGAACTTTTGAGTGATTACCTTAGTTGAGGCAACTTTAT
Source organism: Cosmopolites sordidus (assembly GCA_031761425.1). Taxonomy (NCBI): domain Eukaryota; kingdom Metazoa; phylum Arthropoda; class Insecta; order Coleoptera; family Curculionidae; genus Cosmopolites; species Cosmopolites sordidus. The sequence continues at coordinate 25,534 of JARFXV010001435.1, forward strand.
ATCAACTTGAAATATGTGTACAATGTATCTAAAATACCTTGACACAAAAAAATCTAGATCATTTAACTCGGTCCTTGCCTTGCAGAGTTAAAAGGTATTATAATAAATATAGTAGACTAACTCATTATTTATTTCTTTGGTTTTGTTCGTCGTGTTTTTTTTTCAACTTCATAATACGTCATAGTTTACGTAGTAACTACAAAATTAATCCTATAAAGTGTATTTTTCATAGAGAGGCATTTTTTGTCTCAATTCTTTTGTAGCGTAGTTGTAGTTCTTGTAGAATTGACTCTTGTAGTTGCAACTACTGAGCAGAGCAAGCAACCAAGTAGAAGCCAAACCCAACGTTATCAAGAAAATAATTTCATATTTTCTATTTTTCAGTTCCAGTTTCAAATTTCCCAGCGATGATATGAATATTAGAATATGACAATTTTAAAAAAATATCAGCTGAGTTGGTTAGGTTAAGTTCAATGAATTCATAGGAAATACCTACAAGAATACCACTAAATATAAAGAAAAACGTTATTAAAATATTATTAAAAATATTTATATATTACATTCTGGCGTGACATATATTCTAATTTTAATGTTATACATCTTATATTTAACTCGAGCGCAATAGAACGTAATAGGACAATTGGTAATCGCTATATGCGCTTTATGATAAACCTCAATGAGAGTCGCGGCGGTTTACACTTTACGTTAAACTGGAACACGAGAAATAAAAATTGCAATACAATCAAGTGTAAAGTTGAAAACTTTTACGGTTTATTCATCGTCTAGCCAAAGCTTTTATTACTATGTGTTCAGACTTTTTTCGTTTTTAACACTTTGTTATCGGCTAGTTTTGTTATTAGAAGTATCGTTTGCAAAAATTGACTAGTTCTTTTTTTTTCCTTTTCTAATATTATTCGATTTTAAGTCTTCAAATCATTTAACCATAAAAATTCCAAAAGTTTAATTTTCATGTTAATACTTTTACCCTAATTTTTGCAAAGCTGTATCCTATTGCCACATTCCAGCATATGTTCAAAAGCCTGGTTTTTAAACTGAATCTAGAGCCTTCCTTATATTGAAGGAATTCATCCCCCCGATGAATAGATAAACCGATGAATGGGGACTGAAAGAGTTGGGGATTCTCAATCTGACCCAGGAGATTAGCAGATTTTTATTACTAATACAGAACAGGAGGTCGAAGATATTCTACACGAGAGGTTTTATTAGTGATGTAGGATAAATAGATGACATCGAAGCCCAATCAGAAGTCAGATTAGTACCCATTTCTAAGATTAGTATTAGTACTTTATATTTTTATGTGTGAGAATTGCAGGTCGTCTTTGTAGGACCACGTTAGTTTACAATTGGAATTTGTTATTCGCATTAAACCCAGGGTAAAAATTGTGATACAAAACAGACTGTGAAGAGGTATATATATATATAGGTTAACAGAAGTATGGGATGTAGAATAAAAGAGAAAAAAAGGATATCTTAAATAGCATAAAAAAACATTGGAATGTCCATACATTGAATTGAAAACAATCATTTTATAGATGTAAACAATGTTAAACTATTACACTCAGAAAAGAAAGTTAAAAATTAAACCTACTGAATATTCCTGGTTTGTACCAGCCGGCATTCAGAATAATTAGACTAAAAGTTGTAAAAAAAAATAAAATAAAAGTTTACCTGTATACTTGGAAACACTTGATTTGAAAGGTTAGAATTAATTCAAGCCACTTTTGAGAAAGCCCTAATAAGGCGAAAATATGTAGAGCAAAATCTATAACAAACTGTTAATACCAATAATGCTAATGTTATTCCACCATATGCTCAAAAGTTTAGTTTTTAAACTGAATCTAGGGCCTTCCTTATATTAAAGGAATTGATCCCTCCAATGAATCGGGACTGAAACAGTTGTGGATTCTCTATTTGACCTAGAATAGTAGCAGATTTCTATTCCTAATCCAGGCCAGGAGGTCCAAGATATTTTGGACGAGAGGTTTTATTAGGGATGGAGTTTTGCAAAATTTACATCGAAATATAATCGAAATCTCGCTGTTCCTAATGAACTAGGAATTATTTTGTATTGAAATGCCTGGAGCTGAGAGGAAGAGGTAATTAAAACAAATCTAGATCAAGTTTGGGAGCCATATAATAAACAGCCCTGAATAAAGTCTGATATACCAAGAAATTAATTTTGGTGGCTTAATCCCCTAACCCGAAGTGATAATTAAGGCAGTACATAAGTTTAAATCACCTGCGTCTATACAACTCTCATTTGGGCAATTTAATAGTAATATGTGAATTGTATTTCCACCGTTTTTTATCCCATATGTCATGACACTAGGTTGACTGACACGGAGACCAAGTTGCACCAGCCCACCGAAAACTACAACTGCCAACCGAGCCCCATTAGATCGACACATTCACTCGAGCTCTCAGGGCAAATACATCACATCGAGACCCAATTAGAAGACAGATTAGTACACATTTCTAAGATTAGTATTAATAGCATCTATTTTTTATGTGAGGGAATTGTGAGTCGTCTTCATAGGATCACGTTATTTTAAAATTGGAATTTGTTATTGGCATTATAAATTATATTCAAGTGCTCATCTGCATATTTCGACACAAAATCATAATTTCTCGTCCTCACTATTTTGTCTATAACTCCCTTGTAGAAAATATTTCTATTCTAGATTCTTGGGAGTATTAATTAGTACTTACCATCCTAAAACCACTGATACAATTTCTAGCTTCCCCATTGTCCACGTAGTTTATAGGTTTTGATCATGAGAACTTGAGTACCGCCAAGGGCCGCAGTAAGCAAACTTGATAGTGTTCATAACAGTAAGTAAGAAGTCAGAAACACAAATTGTATTAAAGAACCCAACGGTAGAAGTAGTTTGGGGATAAAACAATTTTATATCGTAAAATTATCGCGTTTTATAAAAATCAATATCACTTTCAATCAATCAATATACAAATGGATTCCACAGTTGATTACTTGTGAAACATTTTGTAAATATTAGGTTCTTAAAAAATAAACTTGCAGTTTTTTAATGTTTCAAATGTTTATTACAGATTTTACTCCACATATGTTTCGCCTTATTAGGGCTTTTTCAAGAATAACTTGAACTCGTTTGAATTAACGGTCAAAGTGTTTTCAAATATACATGTCTATTTTTTTTATTTTTTAATAACATCTAGTCGAATTTTCTTGTATGTCAGTTGGGAAAATCCTGGGTATACTTGAAAACACTAAAAAACTGTAAAGATTGTGACACAAAACTGTAAAGATTGTGAAGCGGTATATATAGGTCAAATTAGTAAAAGTGTGGGATGTGGAATAAAAGAGAAGAAAAAGTATATCTTAAACACTGGAATGTGCACACATTGTATTGAAAACAATCATTTTATAGATGCAAACAATGTTAAACCATTACACTCAGAAAAGAAAGTTAAAAATTAAACCTACTAAAAAAATCCTTAAGAAATAGTCACCAATGACCAACTAAATTTCCAAAACACCTCAATAATAAATAAGATTATACGGTAACTAAACAGCCCGAGTTTTTATCAGGTAACATTCAGGAAAATTAGACTAGATAAAAATTAAAAAAATAAAATAAAATTGGAAACACTTAGAATTAGTTCAAGCCACTCTTGAGAAAGTCCTAATAAGAAGAAACATATGTAGAGTAAAATCTGCAATAAATATTTAAAACATTAGAAAACTACAAGTTTATTCTTTAAAAACCTAAAATTATATTATAAATTGAAAATTTAGGAAAACAATATTTCATCATTTGCTAAGTTAGAGCCAAGCAAGTCTCACATAAAGAGTGTGGTAAGTGTCCTGATACCATTTTGTTTTGGATTAATTTTTTTTGTAATGATGTTTGTGATAGTTTAAGTGTAGCTGTTATGTAAGTTTTATTATGAATATACACACTCTGAAAATTCTGTTGTTATTTACCTTAAAAAGATAATTTATTGTCCATAGACAATAAAGCGATCAAAATACTATAATGGAGATCTGATGGCTCCGCATTATTTTAAAAATTATGGAAAATGTGTTAAAAATAGCACAAATTTACACTGCTTCAAATTAGACTACATTTTGTAACTTGCATATGTTGCCCCATACGATACAATTTGTTCAAGACCTCTTACCTATTGGCAATAATAAGCGATTAAAAAACTGTAATGCCATCAAATCTCCTAATTTGACGGCTCCGAACTATTTTATATAGATAGAAATGTTTAAAGAAAAAGGATTATATAAATAAGTCCCAAACCATACAGCAAGTCAAGGGCAATAGCAGCGTTAAAATCCGAGCATTAACACCAGACATGTTGACAAAAGTTATTGAAAATATTTTAAAAAGGGCAATTTTGTGTCTTTCATATGTTTCCCTATAAAATTCAATATGTTCAAGGCCATTTACCTACAGATAATGATATGGGATTAGATTACTGTAATGCCATCAATTCTCCTGATTTGACGGCTTCGGATTATTTTATATAGAAACGTTGGACGGAAAAGGTTTATATAAATAAGCATTCAGCAACCATACAGCAACTTAAGGATCACAGCCGTTCTGAAATCGCTACGTTACCACCAAACATGTTGAAAAAAGTTATGGAAAATGTGTTAAAAAGAGCACAAAGTTGCAATGCTACTAATGACTCATATTTTATTGACATAATTGTGAAAAATTAATTCAAAATTTAAATGTCGAAATAAATATTACAAAAAATTATCTGTCCTGTATCTTTTTAAATTTATAAATAGTTAAAAAGTTAGCGTGATAATTATCCCACCCGTTATAATATTGTAATGATGGAAAAAGCTAAATTGAACTGAAAAAACTCCAACAATTTAATGACTACATTCAAAGATGCATCTCACGACTCAGAATATTTTTAGAATCTTTTACGCTCGTAATTTCATTTACAACCAGAAGCTGCTTCATAAAAATAATTGGCCTTGCATAAACTTTAGGTTTCGCTGAAATATGGCTGTTATCTCGACGGCACGACCATAACCGCGCGGATACTGGAATAAAAATCGTCCTCCAAATTACGAGGACTATGCGACCAGCATACGGGAATTGATGCATTGTCTTTAATACTGGTTGTAAATGGTGCTAAATAGCAATTCGAGAGAGTTAGCGATTTCAAGGTAAAAAAAGCTTGAGATCGTTTTAGAATTTTAGTAGATCAATTCATCTACTGGAAACTGATGTAAAACACTTAAAAAAGTTACCATTATACCAAAAAACTACCATTTACCACTAAGCCAAAGTGCCTTAAAATCCAAATTATTTTTCTCTAAATCAGTTTCAACTTCAGAAACAAATAAATCCCGGAACCACTCACAGAAAATGACACTTGAACGCCAAAACACTGGTAGGTTGTTATTTTGATTTCTCAAAGCACGAGGATTTAGCGATCGGTAAAGCATAACTGACGTAATTAAACAATCTTCTGATGCATTAAAACAGAGCAGCAGTGTAACTCTATCTTATGATGCCTTAAAACCAGAGGCGGATCTTTCCCCTTTGGATATAAAAGTTTTGTCTAGCATTCTTTTTCAAACCAGGGCAGTTTCGTCTATATAAAACACTTGTGTAGGTTTGTATTTACCATCAGCAATTAATTTCGAAAATTGTTCTGGATATGTTTCGGCTGTTGAAGTGTCTGCGGATGCAGCTTCTCTAACAATTTTGATGTTATGCAGCGATTGTCTCACCTTGAACTTATTGAACCAACCTTCCGATGCTTGAAATCCTCCATCCGTATGTTCATCACCAAGATCTTTAAAATGTGCGTGAAGATGTTTAACTGTCTCACGGATTATAACACCACTTACAGATTCATGGATGAATCAACATAAAAAAAACGTGATATGGATGCAAACGAGTCGCCAAGACGTAAACGGTCAAGCATTTATATTTTTACCTTAAGCGGCAACAAGACTTTTTTCCATGTAGGAACTATTTTTCTTTTGCTTTTACTCGACATTATAAATCGCGAATAAAGCAGAACACACAGCTGTTATTCACTCGAAATTATTAAGATGAATGACAGCTTAAACCGATAAAATAAAAGATTCGGCACCGATCGTGCGAAGGCGGCTTTTATCAATAGCCATAGAATCACGCGTAATCTAGCAGCACGCACGGCGGCGGCAACTTACTTGTCAAATAACTTTCGGATAAGCGGCAATAATATTTGTTTGTTTTGAAAGGTAATTGGTAAATAAATACATATTATTCTAAAAATACAATATGTATCATTAGTTTTGGATCCGCGAATAAAGACATTTTCAGCCGCGGCTGCGAGAACTGGTCACAATTTTCTAATTCGTGAATACTGATTAAGGGAATAACGGAATCATGATTATCAGCTGCGCGTGGGAGTGCACGGTAAGAGCAGCGGCCTGCCGCTGCTGTGCTGTAACTGTATTGGCGCGGTAGTTGGTTCGATTCCAGCGCTCGGATGATTGTGATTCTTTCTTTCTTCTGTCTGTTTAGTTCCTGTAATTGTTTCTAGGCAAGTGTGTAAAATCTAACAACAAATTATCCCTCAGTCACGCCAGTTAAAGGCTGAGTAAGGCCGGATACTTTCTGAGTGTTCTACGTTGGTCACTCGACGGTCGGTAGGCTTCCTGATAGACTTATGGGTAAGCACATAAACAAAGGTTGATAGCCTGCGGGGGTTGCTGGCCTGGGTTGTCGGTGGCTGGATTTCTCATTTCTTCCATATCTAATGTGAGCAGTATGTTCTTTATATCTTATTAATATTTTTTTATAAATCCCGGATTTTTTATTTTCACTTACTTTTGGATAACCCAGGGCTGCTCCTCACTTATATGGTTTCTAGACCACCTTAATGTCCACTTTTGTCAAAATCTTGTCTAGCTTTCATATTAGTTGGAACGGTATTACTATGAATAGGTATCAAACGATATTTCCATAAATTTATTTTTGTTCTGTTGTTTTTGAAAAGTAGATTTTTAATTAGAAAATTTATATTTTTTAGAATTTATGTTATCTAGAATGTTCTTATTATAACCATTCACTGCGACTATCTCCTTAATCAATTTTAATTCGTTGGTAGAACTATCTTAGTCAAAAGAAAAAATAATTAATCTATCTACGATAAGGTCTAAGCTAGCCATTTTATTATGAAATCTGCCATTTGAATCGTTAGTAATGTACCTCCAAGTGGTGGTGTTTTCCTGAAGATATCAAAACCTAACCTATATTTATTAATCACACTAACTAAAACATCCAAAAATAGCAATCTATAATTGTTTTCAAGGTTTTACGTGCAAGTAGTATTTACGTGTATTTACATGGTATGGTTGGAATTTACTATGGTTTGGAATTTACCAACATACTTTTGATTCAAATACTGAAAGGTATTTTCATAAATTTGCGATTTTTCATTTTGGGCTACTTTACCTTTTTGATTTGTTACAAAGTTTGTAGGCTACCTTAATGTCCACGTTTTTCCATTTTTCTAGCCATTATGTTGATTGGGTATGAAATGGCATTACCATGAATTTATGTTTATTCTGTTCCTTTTGAAATGTCGACGATGTAATTTCCAAAATGTTTGTATTCTAATTAATCTCTCTACAATATAGCTATTAAAACCAATCACTTCAGCTAATTGACAGTCTCATATTCTCTGTAAGAACAGGATTTACATTTGCAAAACTTTTATGTCAAATATCTGATTTAATTATAAAATGGTTTTAGGCTAGTTTACAACTGAGTGCCCTCAAAAATAAGCAAATAACTGACTAATATATAATGTTGATATCATAAGAAAAAACAAAGGGGCAAAAATGTTTCGTTTCATCCTAAGTACTTTATATTTAATACATAATAATCGAAATCATATAAAAATCGAGTTTTTTAGTAAAAACAAATTTTTACTTTGTCACCTACTTATTTTACTTATTTTATTTTTAACTTTGTATGACTAGTTTCGTAACCAATGTTGTATTATCAAACACAACTTTAAAACTAACGTAAGGTAAAAAAAAGATTCATCAAAGACATTTTTGTTACCACTGTTTACCATTGTCTGACCAATTTCATCAAAGACATTTTTGTTATATTAAATGTACCCACAAGTAATGTCGCTTTTTGATTCTGTATAAAATTTTATTTTATTGAAGAGTTAATACGATTATAATATACAATATAATATCCATCCTTGTCTGTGACAGTAGGAAAATATATTCTACTAAGAAAATGTTCTATAGAACTGATAAAATCATCTGACGGTGCGATTTTTTTACGTCCAAACTTTAATTTCAAACGAAACAACAACCAAATTAGATATCTGGAAACTATTTATTTTATGTGAAAAAACACGCAATGGCATTAATGTTTAAAAACAATTACGGAAAAGTGTCCGCCGCGGCTACTTCTAACAAAGCGCATTTTGTCAATTCAATTTCTGACAACTTTTTCAAACAGATATCTTATGTCCTGCAATTGTCTGAGTTATGTTAAAAAATGTTAATTAATGTTAAAAACAAACTATCACAAAACAAGGGACAAATGAATTAATTATTTGAAAGAAATGAAAATAATTCAATACAATATTTTTTTTATTTTGTTATCAATCGCTTTTTTTTTAATAAGTGATAGATAACAAAGTGGAAAATTTGTTTTATTCAGTCAATTATTTAAAATCAAATTATATTGTAATCTCTCAAGTTACAATTTAAAATGTTACAACATTTACTACATTCGCATGGTCACCAAATATTGTCCTAAATGTAGAATTGCTTTGGAATGCGTTTTCATCCAATTCACATATTCGTCTTCTTACGTCAATATGTTTCCTCGTTGCCATGATATCATATTCTCAGGAGGGTCTTCTTTGTAATACCTACATATACTGGCAAATACAGCATTTTACTGGCAAGAGAAGCCTTTAAAACTCTTAAATACGTATTTCCTTGATTTTTGGTTTGTTAGACTTTTTTTATATCAAAGACATTTTTGTTATATTAAATGTACCCACAAGTAATGTCGCTTTTTGATTCTGTACAAAATTTTATTTAATTTAAGAGTTAATACAATACAATATCCATCCTTGTCTGTCGCAGTAGTAAAACATATTCTACTAAGAAAATGTTCCATAGAACTGAAAAAATCATCTGACGGTGCGATTTTTTTACGTCCAAACTTTAATTTCCAATGAAACAACAACCAAATTAGATATCTAGAAACTATTTATTTTATCTGAAAAAAGCACACAATGGTTTTAATGTTTAAAAACAATTACCGAAAAGTGTCCGCCGCGGCTACTTCTAACAAACACATTTTGTCAACTCAATTTCTGACCACTTTTTCAAACAGATATCTTATGTCCGCAATTGTCCGAGTTATGTAAAAAAATGTTAATTAATTTTAAAAACGAACTATCACAAAGCAAGGTACAAATCAATCAATTATTTGAAAGAAATGAAAATAATTCAATACAACATTTTTTTTAAATTTTGTTATCAATCGGTTTTTTTTAATAAGTGATAGATAACAAAGTGAAAAATTTGTTTTATTCAATCAATTATTTAAAATCAAATTATATTGTAATCTCTCAAGTTACAATTTAGAATTTTACATTTACTACATTCTCATGGTCAGCAAATATTGTCTTAAATATAGAATTCTTTGGGATGCGTTTTCATCCAATTCCCATATTCCCATTCTTAAGCCAATATGTTTCCTCGTTGGCATGATATCACATTATCAGGAGGGTCTTCTTTACAATACCTACATATACTGGCAAATATAACATTCCACTATCAATAGAAGCCTTAAAACTTGAATACGTATTTCCTTGATTTTTGGTTTGTTTAGACTTTGTTTTTCATCAAAGACATTTTTGTTATATTAAATGTACCCACAAGTAATGTCGCTTTATGATTCTCTTCAAAATTTTATTTTATTTAAGAGTTAATACGGTTATAATGTATAATATAATATCCATCCTTGTTTGTCGCAGTAGGAAAATATATCCTACTAAGAAATGTTCCATAGAACTGAAAAAATCATCTGACGGTGCGATTTTGTACGTCCAAACTTTAATTTCAAATGAAACAACAACCAAATTAGATGTCTGAAAACTATTTATTTTATGTAAAAAAGCATACAATGGCATTAATGTCTAAAAGCAATTACGGAAAAGTGTCCGCCGCGGCTACTTCTAACAAAGCGCAATCTGTCAATTCAATTTCTGACCACTTTTTCAAACAGATATCTTATATCCGCTATTGTCCGAGTTATGTTGGCTTCTAAGGCGTCAATAGTTGCTGATTTATTGGCATAGACCAAAGATTTAACATAACTCTAAAGAAAATAATCTAAAGGTGTTAAATCACATGAACTTTTATAAGCCAACTAACAGGTCCATTCATCGAAATAATTGTCTCATCAAATTGTTCCCTCAATAAATCGACTGTTGTGTTGGCTGTATGACATGTGAAGGCGTCCTGTTGGAACCATATCTCCTGCAGATCAATACTATTCCAATTTGGAATTAAACAATCCACGTATCCAACGCCCTGCGAATTTATATATTTGGATCTTTATCAACACTGCCAGCAACAGCAGCAATGCTTTCTTTGGAACGCACAGTTTTTGTCTTGTTATTATTTTAATATCGAGTAGCGGTCAATGCGTCCGGAATTTGTCGATAATTCAGCGAATACATCACGAAGTTCAAATTTAAGAATTGCTCGATAAGTTTGGCTTTCAGATCAGTGATTTTAATAATAAATTTCGACAATTTACAACACGGGCGTAGCCAGGATTTAGTTTGGGGGGGGGGGGGGGGGGGTTAGTTTGAAGTAAATAAAACAACAAAAATATACTTACATGAAATTTAATATCTATATATTCATCGGAAAAATTACATATTTATAAAGTTGTAATGTAACAACAAATGTAATAATTTAACTCTCTTCACTCCTCGTATTTTTTCGGTATAATATTTGGTAATATTTGGCTTATTTCGGGGGGGGGGGGGGATGTTAAATCCGATGTTAAACGTTGCATGATGATGGAGGACGTCATACTTTAAGAACTATGTGCCATAAACTATATCCGCATAATTAAAGCGAGAAAGCGAATACTAACACACAGCGTTATGAGACTTCATTTAAGTAATGTCTGAATGATTGTGGCGTGTTCATATATATTCCATATATTCCTTTATTTGGGTTTTTCGCCACTATCTAAAACTCAAAAAATATTAAAAATACCTGTTGTTGTCAATGTCAGTATCGTTGACATATACAAAAAAATATATTTACTTTTACTCATTAATTTATATATTACAAATTGATATAATTTATTGTTTAGTTTAGTTTTGAAAACCGGGGGAGAGTATTCTCCGAAACGTTAACGTTAAAAGTTTGTAAATTTTTTTATAACATTTTTATATCTTTAAAATTTTGTTGGTTAGGCACATTTATTACAAAAAAAAGAATCAGCGAGAAATTTGCCTCCGTTTGGTTTTTTGTTTTTACCCAGTTATTATTTCTTTAAATAAGAACAGGTTTTTTTGATATTTTTTGAGTTTTAGATAGTGGCGAAAAACCCAAATAAAGGAAAAATAAATAAATAAATAGACTTCATTTAGTATTTTTCTTTGCTTAAAAATCTCATTAATTTTTGTCTGATCACCAGAATGTTATTATCAAAAGAATTTTTTTTTGCCAACTTCAGCATGACAATGTTTTTCAAAAAATTAAACATTTTCAGAACAATATTAGAAGATACACCAGACAAGACTAAATTGTCCTTGAAAATTGACTGAGTTGATCTAAATAATATTCCAATAATATCTACAATGTATGCTCGCTGATTACTCAGAATAAGATCCTTGGTTTTGAAAATATTTTTTTCATTTGTTGATGTAGAAGGTTTTCCTGAACGAAATTCATCTTAGGCTTCTCGATCATCACTAAAGTCCTTGTGCCACTTGAAAGCATTTATTCTTACATATTTCTATCCCCGGACTAGTTTTTTAACATTATTAAATCAGCACAAGAAATTTAGTTTTTTGTCATAAAATTTAATACAAAATCTTTGCTCGCTAAATGTATTATCATTTTAAAAAGTCGGAATTTTTTTTGCAATTACTAAAGACGCAACAATTTTTAACTTAATTAGCGAAATGATACGAAACTTCTGTCAGGAATGTTTCGATAGGATAATAATCCTAAATAAACCAAAAAAAAAAATATTACATGGATATTTTGAGGCAATAGAAGGCAACCGAAAAGTAATAATTATGACTCATAGCCACCTCAAAGTCCCGATCAGAACCCAATAGAGCTCCTAGAGCTGGGGCATGTGGATCGATAGATACGACAAGCTTATCCTTAGACATCCTTATATTAAAAAGGCTCTTTGGGTACAACTAAAATCTGCTGAAAAAAGCATTGAATCAGCAGTATTTGCAAAATTTTTCCAAAGGGTCACTATATTTTTCCATGCTATATCAACTGCAGAAGGTCATATTAACGAAATTAAAATCTGATCAAAATTAAGGAAAACAATTATTATCTAATACGTGTTTCGCTGGTTCCTATATTGTTCAGTGGTGGGCAAAAGGTTATCAATGGTGTTATGGACGGTATTTAGCTATTCTTACTTCATTCATTCATACCAAAATGTAGGAACAAATTTAACTTCAACCCGGTTGCGAGTTGCTCCATGAAAATAATTAGCTTTGCATAAACTTTATATTGTGTTGAAATGTCGTCGTTATCTTGACAAATGACCATAACAACAAGGAAATTGGAATTTAGATAGTCATGAAAATTATGTGGATTATGCAGCCAGCCTCATCTGCATACAGCCATGACTTTAATGTTAGTTTCTAATTGTAATAAAAGCTTATTTAGCAAAAGTCACTTTTCAGGGGAATTTTTTGAATGAAACACGATATATTTAATGAGTAATATAAATTAATCAAAAAGTGTTTAGTGTAGCATATAGATAGAGCTTTTAACCCGAAAAAAAAATAGTACTAGAATCTTTTATTCTTTGTTTCAATACATGTGAAGTGTCATTTTCTTATAGTAATTCACCCATCTATTAGGTTCACAACTTAATTTTTGACAGCAATATTTCATCGACTGCAGAGCCTATTCCAATCAGATTTTTTTATCTGAAATGTACGAGGTGTGGCTATTAAATAAAGAGACTGACGCTGTAAAACATTTTATTTTGATTTCATACATATTTATTTATTATCACCTTCAATGTTCACTCCTCTTCTATCGCTACAACGCTCCATGCGAATTTTCCATTGTTCGAAACAGTGTTGGAAGTCGTCTTCTGCCAGCTCTTTCAAAATGCGTGCCGCTTTCTTTTTTTTACAGCTTCAACGGACTCAAATATTGTTCCTTTTAATGCAGATTTCACCTTAGGAAATAGATAGAAGTCGCGCGGAAAACAAACAAAGAACAAAGCGGATGGTCTAACGCTGGGATGCTGTACTTGGCTAGAAACCTCTTGACGGACAATGCGGAGTGAGCCAGCGCATTCTCTTTTCGGGTCATTTTTTCCTTATTCTTTCACGGAGTTCAGCAAGAACGTGAAGGTGTAATGTTGATTAATGGTTTGATCTTCAGGAATCTAGTGAAGGCACACAATATCATGAATATCGAAAAAAAACAATCATCATTGCTTTGAATTTTGATTTGCTCATTCGAGTTTTTTTTGCTCTCGATGAATTTGGACTCTTCCAGTGCATGTACCGGTGCTTGGTTTTAGTATCATAAGTAAAAAAACACGATTCGTCACATGTTATTATCCTTTCCAATAAGTTTGGGTCATTTTCAATGGTATTCAAAGTGTCAGTACAAACATTTTTGAGAGCTTGTTGTTCAAATGTGAGAATTTTATGCACTATGTAATGTCAAATTTGCCGTACGCATTTTTTGTCAATTCCAACAGTTCCAGCAATCGCACGAACACTTAACCGATGGTTAGATCGAACCAGATTACTGTTTTTTTTAGATATTTTCATCCGTTTTTGACGTGGAAGGGCGACCCCGGCGTGGATCATCTACAACGTCTTTTCGGCCGTCTTAAAAACGCTTAAACCACTCAAAACATGTGCACCCGATAAACCTTCATTGCTATACACTTCTTTCAATAAGTTTCAGTAGAGGGTTTTCCAAGTTTCAAGTGAAATTTGAAATAGTTGCTCTATTGTTACACTTAACATTTTTACAGCGAAACAAAAACACAACTCTAATGTGAACGAAGGCTACGATTATACGGATTTGTTTACAGAGACGAGAGGTACTGCATACGAAAGAGAAGGCTTCACGCTAAACATCTGCTGATTGCTGGTGTTTGGCGTATTTGTACTTCTCCTGTAGCAGCGTCAGTCCCGTTATTTCATAGCTACACCTCGTTATTTTAAAAACCATCTTTCTGCTTCAAAATGAAGTATAATATATAAGCTCAGTATAAATATATTCTAACAAATCATTTGTAGATATGATGCCGTTCTAGGGAAAATTCAAAAGAAGATTCTTTGAGTCCCCTACGAACAAAATGAACTTTCTGCATAGCTTGTGATATGTGATGAAAAAAGGAGTCTCCACGATAATCCAAAGAGGCGAAAATCGTGAGTTAATCCCAGTAAGTCGTTCAAATAGTAGCGCAAAACCATATATTCGTGCTAAAAAATGTTGCTAGATATACAGTGACATCAGGTACTATATAGGCCTTATACTAACAAGGAAAAAAGAAAAGTCATTTTGAACGGAAGAAGAAAGAATTTGCTTAAGGCCAGAAACCGATCTCGGGAGACGCTGGCTAATGTTTTGGTAGAATAACCGTAACTTTCTTTACAGAAGAGTCGTGAACTATGGAATCTTACTCCGTTTGCGTACTTTTCGGACTACTTCTCGCCAGTGGTCTGCATTTCTGGCTTCTTTGGTTGCATATTAGAGAGATGTGCGAGTTAGGTCTTTAATTTGGTCTGTCTATTTTTTTGAAGATCTACATCGTGATTTAGAATTTACCATCCGTCCCTATACCACCAGTATTTCCAGGTTATTACTATCCCTGAGTTCAATGTGACCGAAGAATCGTAGATCACGGAATGCGAAGCACAAAGTTCAAAAGAATTGATACGCTTAAGGTATTTTTTTCGAAAAATTAAGGTTTTTTCCGAAAAATTAAGGATTTTTCCATATTTCTATATGCTTTTTGTTATGTTCCTATCGCTTCTATACAGATCTTCTGCACATTTTACACTATTTCTTGTCATTTCGTATCTTCTTTTGATCTTATGAGTGCTACCACTTTCGTTTGATATTAAGCTTCAATATAGAGAAATTGTTTCACTATCTTAAATTGCCCTATGGTTGAAGCAAAACAATGTCTTGATTAACATTACCTGGACTCTGTCCCAGGAAAATCAACCTTAATTGATTGGTATGTTGTATTTAAACATAGCCGTACCAGCGCAGATGATGCTGAATGCTCTGGACGTTCAAATGAGGTGGTTATACCAGATATCAGAAACATTCACAAAATTATTTCACAAAACCGTAAAGTAAAGCTGCAGGCGATAGCTGATATGAAGATATCGAAAGGAAGTGTTTACACAGTTTTGCATAAAAATTTGGGATTGCGTAAATTGCTATCGAAATGGGTACCGCGTTTGCTCACAGTGTACCAACAGCTACAATGTATAGATGATTCTGAGCAATGTTTGAAGCTGTTAAAGCAAAATAAAAAAGATTTTTTCATGCGGTATGTGACAATGAATGAAACATGGATCTACCACTACACTCCGGAGTCAAATCTGCGTTCAGTTGATAGTCAGTTGGACAGCAGTCGGTGAAAGCCATCCAAAGTGACGAAAAATACAACCATCGACAGGCGAGGTTATTGCCTCTGTATTTTGGTATGCGCCTGGGATATTATTCATCAATTATTTCAAGAAAGGTAAAACCATCAATAGCGAATATTACATTGCGTTATTGGTGCGTTTGAAAAACGAGATCGCAAAAAGGTTCCAAATGAACAAAAAAGTACTGTTTCATCAAGACAATGCACCGTGTCATAAATCCTTTTCAACGATGGCTAAATTGCATGAATTGCACTTCGAATTCCTTCCTCTTCCACCATCCATTCTCCAGATCTGATATATGTTATATAAGCGCATTTAAGTTATGGAGAAACTGCATTGAGAAATGAAGGTAGTTGTGAAGATTTAAGTCTGATTTTTCATTGTTAAGTTGGACATTTCTTCCTCGTATTTGAGACTGACATATATGACGCATAACATATAATCAGCAACATCAGTTTGATAGGCATCAGCATATATATATATATATATATATATATATATATATATATATATATATATATATATATATATATATTTATATTTTAGTAGTTTCCCATTGCTCTGACTCTTGATAAGGACAGAAGTGATTCTTCAAGTCAATCTTCAAGTGATTAATTTCTACCGAATACAAGAGTATCGCATTGTTATTGTTTGACATATCTGGCTTGGCTGCAACAAGCTTTCAAGTCATAGCAAATGGGTCTATTTTTCAATATAATCAGCATTAAAGAACCATCTCTGAATATATATGCCTCACCTTCGTTTTTGCGACTTTCTCTGCATTGAACAATTTGTATTCATCTTAATCTAGCATATTTCTTAAGATCGTTCGCACATGGTCTCGTGTACAAGACCGTTTTATTTTAGTTTTCATCTTTCCATCTCACAGTGTGACCGACAAATTTGCATTTAAGTTTCGCAAATTATGTTATTCTTCATTCGGTCTGCTAGCCTGAAGTATAATATTTATCATTACAGTGCTTTTTGTGTTTTCTCTATTTTATCAATGTTCGCTTTTATATTTATAAAAGCGACAATTGGACATTTGTCCAAGTTTGGTAGCGGTGTGTAAGGACAAGAAGCACGCATTATTCGAAATCTTTATTTTTTGGTATTGGGAATGTTTGTTATATTTTTAGATACACGAGAGTTTTCTGAATACCACCCCTTAGACTTATGCTTCTTTATATTTTTTTAGTTTAAGTTTAAATTCAAGTTAAACTTTAAATTCAAATACAATAACAACCAAATTAGATGCCTTAGACCAAGGGTCTTCAATCTGCGGTCTGGGCTTGCTTAAAGTGTTTTTTTTTAATAAATATCTTCAAAAATCATCTTATTTTTACCTAAAGTCTTAAGCTAACTTAAATTTTAATTATTGTGAACGTGTTCATACTGCAAGCGAGTCGCTGAATATTTATTTGTTAACTACACCAGCTAACCGCTTATTTTGCTAACCTCGCAGCAAAGCGGTTGTAGTATAAACGTTACCTTAGGCTATTAATTTTATGTGAAATATCATTCAATTACATTAATGTTTGAAAACAGTTTCAAACAAATGTCCGCCGCGGCTCCTTCTGACAAAGCACCTTCTGTCAATCCAATTTCCGTCCACTTTTTCAAGCAATTAAGATATTATCTCCGCAACTGTATGAATTTTGTTGGCTTCCAAGGCCTCAAAAATTTAACATACCCCACAGAAAATAATCTAAAGGCGTTAAATCTTGACCTTGAATAAATGACCTTGGTGGCCAATTAACAAGTGCGTACGTCGAAATAATTTTCTCATTTCTATCTTGTCGCGCAACTCTTCGAATATTTCAGGTAGAATCTTCGTGTAGAACAATATGTAAAATTTGTTCTTCGCCTTCAGGACAGACTCCTCACTGCCACCGACATTTCTGAAATTTTGAAACTAAACTACCCGTATCCACAAATCTTTGAGAAACTCGGACATAGGTTTGCTGAGCAGGAAGCGGTCTTTCTGGTTATCGTTGCCTATAAATACACCTAGTCCCTACCCTAATTTTGAAGACCTTCTTCGTAAATACGCAGCATATCGTGACATTCGCGTACAGAATATATTTTTTGTTTTAAATTGAACTTAAATGCACACACTGATATACACCAAATAATTTTTCTCGCTATTATGAAATAACATTGTTATCGACGTAGCCGCCTCGATATTGGATGATGTTGACGTGATTCTTATTTTTTTTTTAATTTGTTTAATAGTTTATTTGTAGCTTATTCGTTAAGTAAAAAGCAATTTTATATTCACCAAATATGCTTTTAAACAATTTGTATATGCTTAAAATGTCAATTTTTAACATAGTTTTTGATTGCTGATTTAATAACTTTGCAGTTATTTTCTCGAAAGGTTTTTGACTCTTGTTGTAAAGAACTTTTTTTAAAAAAGGAATAAAACAATGTTTTACTTTGTTATCTATCACTTTTATTTTTAAACAAAATTTGTGTGACTATAGTTTCGTAAAACGTTTTTACATTCTCAAACACACTCAAACAGTGTTTTTGTTTGAGTTTGATGATAGATAATAAAGTAAAAAATTGTTTTATTCCTTTTTAAAAAATTAACTATCACAAAGTAACGGACAAATCAATCAATAATTTTTTTTAAATCATGTGAAGAATCATTGGTTAAATTTTCGAAAGTTCTTCATCCTGTATGTGTGGTATATGCTGTGACTTGTTCAATATTCCGTTTTACGACTATGATATTTAGTTCTTACAGTTAATTTGTCATAGTTTTTGTTTTACTGTAGGTCATTTTTAGTCCTATTGTTGCTGCTTCGATATTTAGTTCTTCAGTCATTTTTTGTAGGTCGATTTATAAAAAAAATTGGAAAATGAGTAGATCTAGTAAATGCTTAAGTAAAGTCTAAGTTAAGTATACTTAATTAAATCCTCCAAGTCTAGCTCCAAATACTTGCCTATACCATGGCTTCTAAAATGCAATATAGCACAAATAAAGCAGCCCTGTGTCTAAAAATGAAAAAAGACTTATACGGTATGCTTACAGCAAGTTCTAATGCTATTCTAATGCAAGTTCTAATGCAGGTTTTAAACCCTTAAAAGGCGGTGAAATTTTTTTTGCAATATAATAAAATATTTTCCAGTATACCTCGCCTAAGGTATTGGACGGGTCACGGGTGGTGGATAGTGAAAATTCCATTAGATATTAATGGACAGCTGCGAATATCTCAAAATAAGCAGCCCCAAACCAAGGTAAAAAAAAAACTAAATCCACTTAGCGTCTGACTTGTATCAAGCAGTTGAGTGGTCAGCGTCTGTTCACCAGTGGTGCGGCTGATATTTAAATTCTGAAACTAGCCCCTCCAGTCTTAACCTCTGAACTGTCATGGTTCAAACCTTTAATTCAAAGTACAAGATGAAGCTTTCTAGTAATTACAAAATTACCCCAGGAGGTAGACAATCCTCTGCCTGGTACCTGGTACATGGTACCTGGTACAACCCGAATTTCGGATTCTGGGGCGTCCGGGCTTAAACGCAAAATCTTTCAGAGTTCAATAAATATCAATACACGAATTGGGGCGAATATTAAATCAGCAAAAAATCCAAATTCTAGCTTTGCAAGAAACCAGATTGACAGATGATAACACCTTGGAATTCGGCAACTACAGACTTTTTAAAAGTTAAATTGAATTAGAATAGAAATTTGAATAGAAAGAGGGACATCGAGAACATTGAAAAGAAGGAAAGAAAAATCATAAGAAAAATCCTAGGCCCCAAACAAATAAATAGCACAACATATCGACTTCGAGAAAACCAAGAAATCAAACAATACACAGATATACAGAGCGATATGAGAAAAAGAAGACTTAAGTTTTACGGACACAAAAAACGGCTGAATCCGAGTAGGTGAACTAGACAAATAGTCGAATTTTACGAAAATAAGAGTAGAGCTAAAGTAGAAATAATTAAATGGATTGCTGCAATTAAAGAGGACCTAAGATCAGCCAATATTACACAAAGTAAAATTCAGGATAGAGGCTTGTTTCAGATACAAGGTTAACGTTTGGAAGGTTGGCCAGAGAGAAAAATGTAGGAAGACTGGAACAACTTGGTCTGGCGAAAGGAAAAAAGCTCATAGCGAAAGAATGAAATTAGTATTGGCGCAAAGGAAGGGTAACAACAAGAAACGCCTCTAATTGTACTTCGCGTGGTCCATCAGGGCCCATACGTGAATAATAATAATAAAATATTTTCAGACCGCCGTAGTGAGCTTTCATGCATGATAAACATCAGTTCGCAAGAAGATAATAGTGCAACTAACTGAAAAGCCCTCTTTTTGCAAGTATTGAAACAACACTCCTATTAATTATATTAGTATTATTAAAGATAAAAAATATAAAAGTGACTACAAACCTTTTACTCATATCCTGATCAGATGATACTTATAATCTAGTATTTATCTTCAATCGCATTTAAATCGAACGCAATTCAACGTCATACAGCTATTTCAACTCGTTATTTCCGTTCTAAAGTAAACTTGAATGAGCCGTAGAAGTTTTCATTTTACCTCAAAGCCGAGCAAGGAAAATAAAAATCACAAGCAAATCGTCCATGAAAACGAAAACTTACAACAGAATTTTCATCGACAATTGATACATTTATTATTTAGGGGTCATTCCATTATTGTTATTTTAATGTGATGTATACGCTAGACTTTATTTCCATTCGTGTGTGTTTACAATAATTGTTTTAATTTTCGGTTTTGATAAATTAAAATTAATTATTTTATTTAATAAGAATATTATGTTAATCTGTTTATGAGTTTTAAATTCCAATAATATTTCTGTCAATACTTTTTTTTTACTTTGTATGTTATATTAACAGAAAAAGTTTTATACAAACATTGTTGAGAAACAATGTGCTATTTAGATTCTAACAACAGTTTTGTTAGATGATGTAAATGTTAACATCATAATACTTCTAATATTGTTTATTATGCCGTACTTTCATTTCAAAAGGTCTAGGTCTAGACAAAAAACACGTCAATTTATATATTGACGATGAAGTTCAAAACCAATGTCTGTTATATTTTACATGTCACCTCCTTACCTTCAGTCACCTCTACCTAAAGATTTTACACGGTAATGGTAATCTTGTAACATATCATTTTAAATGTATTGAAAATCTAAATTAAACTGCGTTTACAAAACTGAAATCGGTTCCTCCTTTCTAGTAACAGAAGGAAAAATTAATTTTAAAAATTATTTAACGGAATCGCAACATTGTGTTTACAATGTTTGTTTTATTTTTTTACGCACAACATTTTTCTTTTCCTGATATAAAAAGTAAAATAAAAGACTTTTTATGTGCACTTTATTTCTCATTGCAGTTAAAATTAAAATCATTTTTATCAGAAGTGCCAATTTGCAACTGTTTGTCAAGTTGTGTCGGGTGACAGTGACAGAATTTAATTTATAATTCAATAATTTAATAATTTATAATTTAATATATATTTTACAAGAGAAAATTTAAATTATTTTTATTTATGGTGCTGAAGATATGTGTGCTCCCCGAATAAACCAACTTTTTAATGAAACGCATCCGGATAAAAATACAGCACATCAATACGTCATAAAACTTATTCAAAAATTTGAACAGACTGGGTCTGTATGTAACAAAGTGAATAAGCACACGAGAGTTCTTAATGAACCCACACAGATTGAAATTTTAGGCCATTTCGCTATTGATCCAACCAGTTCAATTCCAAAAGTCGCTAAGTTAACAAATATTTCCAGTTTTTTTTCTTTATTTGGGTTTTTCGTCACAATCTAAAACTTAAAAATATGAACACGCCACAATCATTCAGACATTATTATTTCCATTTGTTCCATACACACAATTTTAAAACAAAACAGGTTCTTGTCTTAAAAATGTAATATGCTTCAACAGCGAAGACGATTATGACAGAAGGATTCAGTTTTGTGAAATAATGACTGGGAGAATCCAAAATGCTCCGAATTTAATAAAGAATATTTGTTTCAGTGATGAAGCAACATTTTTCTTTAATGGCTTTGTACATAAATATAACTGTAGCTACTGGGATAATAACAATTCGCATGTGTTTCGAGAGGATCTGTGGAGAAGTCTGTGAAGAGGGTCTGCAGACATCCACATCCCATTGAATTCAAAAACTTCGTGTAGCACAGAGGGGAATAGTAAGATGTATGCTTGGCATTACAAGACGGGAGAGAAAGCCCTACACATGTATCAGCGAGCAAACGAAATAGTGTAATATCATTGGAAGATTAAAGGAATTGAACTGAAAAAGAGAGATTGATAGGCCATACAACGTGGTGATGGGACAACAGATGGACCAGGGCAATCCTGCAGTGGATACTGCTTGATCGCAAATGTTCACGAAGAAGACCGAAAGCACGATGGACTGATGACATCTTTAAGTATGTTGGATCCAAATGGCAGAGAAAAGCTCAGGACCGCGAAAGTTGGAAGAATGCTGAAGAAGGCCTACATTCTGCTTCGGATGGACATGGGCTGATGATGGTTATGATATGTTAAAATTATTTTTCCGAGTGTCAATCCATTCGGTTGATGAATTTTCACATTCTTCACGACGTTTCGTTAAAATCTCATTTGTCATTTTTGAGTCTTTGCTCTCTTGGTAGACAGCTTCGAACTGACGGTCGGATATTCGAGTGTCGTTCATTCCATATATTAGAGTAGTAAATATTCTCAGAAAACACAACATTTAAACACTTTTCTACGTACAGAAAACACGTAAACACGCACAGTAAATACGTAAGTACAGCATTTCATGCGCAGGCTGTAAACAACTAGACATTGGACAGACAAATGACTTCAAAAACAAACGACTTCAGCGTTGTTCCAACACCGTCAAGAAAAAGGCCATAGAATTAATTTCGAGAACACCAAACAAATAGTGTCTATAAATCAATACAGAAATCATGTACTTAGGGAAGCACTAGAAATAGAAGTGAATAGAAAACTAAACAGATGAGATGATGCCTTTCACATACCAGCAATAAGGAAAATATTCCTAAAAAACACGAAAAACGATGTAAAACAAGATCCAACCACTCCGAAAATCCCAACACCATCCAATGTACCGAAGGAGGAAACCAAGACACGACATGATCTGCGCTCCCGCTGCCAACCGTGGTCAGGAATGTGAAAATTCATGAAACGAAAAGATTGACATCCGGAAGAATAGTTCTATATATCTATATATATATATATATATATATATATATATATATATATATATATATATATATATATATATATATATATATATATATATAGATATATATATATATATATATATATATATATATATATATATATATATATATATATATATATCTATATATATATATATATATATATATTTATATATATATATATATATATATATATATATATATATATATATATATATATATATATATATATATATATATATATATATATATATTTATATTATATATATTATATATATAATATATATATATATATATATATATATATATATATATATATATATATATATATATATATATATATATATATATATATATATATATATATATATATATATGTATATATATATATATATATATATATATATATATATATATATATATATATATATTTATATATGGATAACAGAAATCTTTCATCCGTACTTCCACGTACTTCTGTTCGTCTCAAATCAGCCATCGTCAGCTGGGCTCGAGTCTAACGCAAGGACACAGCTGATTAGAAACGAGCAGAGCAAATCCAAGTCAGCAACAGAAAATGGGTCTACAAATCAGTATACGGACAATTCGTAGACGATTGGTAGAGATTCATAGAATAGTTGCAAAAAGCTACTACATTTAAGTAAAAAAAATAGTCAGCATAGATTAAGTTTTGCTAGATTTAACTTAAACGAAAACTACAGCCGTAATTGGAAAAAAAAATATTTACTTGTGAAAGAAAAATAAATCTCTATCGATCAGATGGGAAACGGTACTTTAGGCGATATAACAATGAAGAACTAAATTCGCGAAATACATTAGGAACAGTAAAGCATATTAAAGTGTGGGGTTGTTTTTCCTATAATGGTGTAGGTCCACTATATTGGATCAAAGATACCATAACCAAAAATACACCCTACATGGAAATATTAGAAAAAATTATGCTTCTCGCAAATCAGATTGAAGTGTTGTTCTGGCCGTCGCAATGTCCGGATTTAAATCCAATAGAAAATCTTTGGCAACATTTAAAAAAAGATATTGCTAATAAAAAAAAATCAAACAAAATAGGTTGTGGGAAGAAGTCAAGAAAACTTGGTATTCTATAGCGGTTGAAACTTGTCAGAAGTTCTTGAAGTTGTCAGAAGAAAGACTTGCAAAAAGACTCTATTCCAAGGAGATGCTCAGCTGTGGTTAAACAAAAAGAATATTCTACTAAATACTAATATTAAATTATTATTAAATTAATACTATGAGCGATATACCTTAATTTTTTTGACCAGAAAAAAGCACGTATTGTTTGATAGTTGTAGTAACTTTTGTAACACTAGGATAATGTTTTGCTTTATCAATATTTTTTGTATCAGGACACGTTACGCAATGTTAATAATATTAACTGTATAATATAATTCTTCGTTAATAATAATTCTGTAACATATTAAAATAAAATGTTTAGATTCATACATATATATATATATATATATATATATATATATATATATATATATATATATATATATATATATATATATATACGCAGCAACTTTTGGCTATGACATTTATATCCCATATTAGAACTGAAATGGTTTATTTTATAATCAATTTCATCTATCGAACGATAGAACATTATATAGCTGTTGATATTCGTCATTTCCGCACTAAAATAAACCTGAATGTGAACCGTGTCTATATTTTGTACTATAACCGAACAAGAAAATAAAAATCACAAGTAAATCCGATCGTAAAATTGAAATTTTAACGTTTCCACGGGCAATACGAAGGCTTTTGAAAATAATGTTTGTTTTTGATTGTTTAAATTGTCTTATTCCGATTTTATTTTCAGTCACAGTTCTTTACAATAAGCCATTTAGTTTTTCTTCCTTGAATTTATTTTAATTTTTTATTTCAATTTATTTTTCTCTATTAATGTTTATTTATTAATGTTTGAAGTTAATAAACAAATTAATAGATGTCATGTTATTTTTTGAGATTATTTCTTAGCTTATAAATAATTGGACTTTTTCAACTCAAATCAGTGCTGAGGCAAATAGATAAATAGGACAGCATCTCGAAAAGATTTAAAAACCACTTGTGGTGACAAATAAAAATTAAAAAATTCTAACACAAATTCTTCACACACAATATGGCGCATTGTTTGAACTTGCACGATCATGCGAACAATTGTTTGCAAGTTGTCAAGAAGTTGCGCTTTCACTTCCGCTTTCAACTTCTTGATATAATAATAATAATAATAATATTCTTTATTTAGCACTTGGCTACTATATACAATCTGAAATTCATTTATATTTATATATGTCTATTCATAATACAAATATATCCAAATATGATCTGTTCTAGAATTATTCAAATCCAATATATACATACTAGTCTATACAAAATCAAACATACCTACCTATTTTTAACAACAAACTAACCTATTTTGCACCTATTTTGCATGCTATCTACAAATATTTCCAAACTATCTATACTTTTTAGCTCTGCAGGCATAATCTGTAAATTTTTGCAATAATTTACATATCTAATTTAAAGTAAGGTAGTTAAATTTTATTAAATTAAATAAATATATTAAATTTTATATTTAAGAACAAAAATTAAATATATAATTTTGAAAGTAATATATTTTATTTATTTTGTTTTAACATAGACAACAATTTCAGGGCTACACGAAATCACAGCAGAAATGCTGAAATATACCGGAGAAAGCAAAGGAAGGAAATAAACCGAAAGAACGGAGCAAAGGAAGAATTCTTACCACTAATAAGATATATCATAATAGAAAATAGAGTATCAACATATTGGAATATGTGTATTATATTATCATTGTTTAAAAAAGGAGCTATCAAAGAATGTAAAAACTATAGAGGGATCACACTAACAAGTTTACCTGGAAAAATATTTACCAAAATAATTGAGCATATATTGAGAGAAAAAAATGGTTTTAGAAAGCACCCAAAATCTCATGTTAATAATTAGATAACTAGGAGAAAAACTGTTAAGGAAAGAAGTCGGATTACATATTTGTTTCATTAACCTGTAAAATGCATTTAATAGAGTAAAAAGAAAGGATGTTTGGAACAATCTAAAAAGAAAAGTACTAGAGAAGGGAGTAATAGAAATGTTCAGGGCTTTATCCAACAACAATAAGAATAAAGTAAGAACGTCTGATGAGGAATCCATAGAATTTGAGACATGAGTCCATGATGTAAAAAATAGCAAAACAAATTGCAAGAATACAAAAAGAGGTTTTGGTTTTGGTTTTCGAATAAGGTCCCAATGGCAGATGGCCAATGGCAGAAGAAAAACTACAAAATAACTTAGCGATATATAACTATGAGCTAAAAAAAGTAAACATGGCAATAAATATCGACAAAAGCAAAACAATGGTAATTGCAGGCACAAAAATGAAACATAAAATTGTACGCGGTGGGAAGATAATGGAGCAAGTCAAAAACTATAAGTATTTAGGCATAATAAAGATAATGGAAAAATGGACGGTGAAATGAACGAAAAAATGGGAAAACACAACACCCTAAAAACAATATTCCTAGAGATACCGAAAGAGGTAAAAGTACAGATGTATCAGAAAGTAATCAGACCATCAATGATATACTGCAGCTAATTCCAAGATTAAGGCCCCTCTCTCTCTCTCTCTCTCTGGTAACACCAAAGAAAAACAGAACCAATATAACAAATCAGGAGTTTCTAAGCTTAAGTGTGATAAATGCAATAGCTGTTACATAGGACAGAAAAGCAGAAATTTTAAAAACAAGTCTAAAAAAGAACACATCAAATTTCGCCAACCATTTTTTAGAAACCCGAAACCATTCTCAAGATATAAACAATCTCGAAATATTACATATAGAACAGAAAGGTAAAAAATAACTAGAAAATGTATAACTATAGAAACATAATAAAGACCAAAATGTAAATCTTCTCAACACACAAATTTATATAAACAATTTCAAATTATTAAAACTATTATAAAATTTATATAAAAAAGAGAAAAACCCAACTAATAATTAAATACCTAGACCATATCGCCACCATCCTTTTAGGAAAAAACCCCTTTGATATAAATTTTATGATATCCACACATATTTAAGTAAACCGAATTTTAGCTTGTATTCATTTTTCAAGCGTCTCGATGACGTAGTTGTTATTACGTCACGCCACATAACAGATTATTAAATAAAGTGATCTGAAGTAAAGTTGAAGTGCTTTATTTCACATGGTTAAAACGTATGGTCACAAAGTAACGGATGAATCAATCAATTATTATCTAATATCAGATTAGAAGTTATAGACTCAAAATTTTGGATATATTGGATTGTTCGGATAATCCGTATGGATTTTTTAAGAGAAACGCCAATAGTTCTTTAGTTTACCATTAATATTATTATTTACAACTTTTTGCCAATGTAGGGGCAGATTCATATTACCTTTTGCCAATAAGGCAATCTTCTTTCATTTAAATTGATTTGAGATTTAAACAATTTTAGGTAGCGGAATTAATGGCAACCCAAGGGAGCGAATGTCCGATGAGCAAGGTAGATGGTGCAAAACATCCTGGTTTTCCGATCCTGATTTAAACAATTACTATTAAGCTGATCAATTACACCCTTCAGCTGATCTAATTGTGGACAGTAGAGGTCGATGTTCAGGGTTTGGTTGCGTAAAAAAAGCTGAAAGTGTGTGAGTCGCTTCCAATCCAACCAAATGTAAACATATTTTACTGGAGGAGATGTGGTTCCAATAGGATGGATCCAGATGTCACACAACCCACGCAACAATTGATTTATCAAGGAAACAATTCGATGTGAAAATTATTTCAAGGAACGGACCTATTTGTTAACCACCAAGGTAATGTGATCTAACGCCTTTAGATTATTTTCTTTGGGGTTACGTAAAATCATTGGTCCGTGCCGATAAAACGGCTACTACTGACATATTGGAAGCCAACATAACTCGAACGATTGCGGACATAAGACCTCAATTGCTGGCAAAAGATATCGGAAATTGGATTGGCAGAATTTGCTTTGCCAGAAGTAGCCGTGGAGGACATTTGGCCAAAATTGTTTTCAAACATTAATGCCATTGAATGTTATTTCATATAAATTAAATAGTTTCAAGGTATTTAGTTTACTTGTTGTTTTATTTGAATTTAAAGTTCGGACGAATGTGAAACTAATTATCATTATGGCAGTAAAAGAAAATAGCAAGAAAATTTGAAAGTAGACAAAGTTCGAAACTTCCTAGAATTCAATTAAGATATAAATAGGCTATTTTATCCAGCAGTTAATATTTTGACTAGTTCTCTAACCGTAGGATTCAACCGTAGAATCAAATGGATATTATTTTGAAAACTGATTTATTTTCGTTGTAAAACTTTCTTTAGATAATCCAGTAAAAACCTGTGAACTTGTGAATGACACTAATGCCTAATATTATATCTAAATTGATAGGATTTTGATGTATAAATTTTCAATTCTAAATCTCGAATCCATTGCTAAAACTTCATTCTAAATTGAATAAAGTACAGCACTGTTCAGCTAGTGGTAATCGTCATCTCCGCTCTCAAATAAACCTGAATAGAGCTGTAACAGTCTATAGTTGACGTTAAAACTGAACAAGAGAAATAAAAATCACAATTCAATCGACCATAAAATTGAAAACTAACTTTAACAGTGGCAATAAAAAGCTTTTATTATTATATATTTATACAGTAGTAATCGTGTGAAGTGAGTTGCTTTTATTATCAGTTGCATTTACAATAAGCAATTTAGTTTCCTTTAAATGCTAAAACAAATTACTTGATTAAATCTATATATAATAATTTTTCCTTTCCAGCTTTTTTCTATTTTATAAGTATATTTAAAATTCTATTTCATCTATCAAACTCAAATAGTTTTACCACTGAACACCAAATCCCTTTTTTAAATTATCGCCCCACGTTTCGCTAATCATGATATCACCATCAGGAGATGATTCAATCTCATTAAGATTGTGAAAAAAAGTGATTTGGTGTTTAGCGGTAAATTAATTTAGTTTAGTGCTTCATACGAAAAGCTCTATTAGAAGAATCGATTGCTTTAATTTACTTAGTTAAATTTTTATATTAATCAAGTTTTGATAACGAATTAGTTCTGCCATTTGTTTGTCATAGTATCAAATGTAAGTGGAAATTCTTGATTAAAAACAAATTAATACATTATTCTTTTCACAATGCTGAATTTTTTTCTGCACTGGTATATTACCGAATTAAGTCAAATGTCAAGCAAAATTTCGCTAAACACCCTGCAATGTTTTCTTTCAAAACCTGTCTTATTTAATCACATTAAAATTGACATTACATTAATGTATGTCTTCTTTAATGGAAGACAGGGTGATGCAATACTAGCTGACATCATTGGAGACAACAGAAAATATCAACAATGATGTGTAGAGTCTTATTTTGAAAGCTTTGAAATATGACCACATTAAAATTACTGGCAGTACCGCACAGTTAAATTTGGTAATCCTAAATGGGCTTAAAAATGGTTTTATAAAGTAATACTTTATTGTTTAAAGAGAGTTTTGATTTGCGTCCGGTGATCCAGTACTAGTATCAAGTACAATGAAAGAATATCAGTGTATCCAAATATTACATATACAGTTAAGTGTGAAAACTGAAGCTCCTTCAGCCTTCAGATCTAACAATAGGTGTTAGAGACGAAAACTGTTGTGTAGATTATATTAGTTCAGTTTAAATTAGAACACATTGCCAGATAACATAGAATATACAACTTTTTAATTTTTTTTTTCCAACCCTAAATGAGATCGCTCATTATAGTGATTCTCTACTTATCATTATCACATCAA
Source organism: Cosmopolites sordidus (assembly GCA_031761425.1). Taxonomy (NCBI): domain Eukaryota; kingdom Metazoa; phylum Arthropoda; class Insecta; order Coleoptera; family Curculionidae; genus Cosmopolites; species Cosmopolites sordidus. The sequence goes on from JARFXV010001435.1 coordinate 55,608, forward strand.
AGCCTTATTACTTTCCGGCAAATTGCTGTACCAACAAGAGTTAAATAAAAATAGTTAACCGCAATTTCACTTACTTACGAGGAACTAAAATATTTCATTTGCTGGTAAAGGCTATCGAAATACTTCCAGGGACGAATCGCTTATTATGTAAATCATAAAACATCTGACTATAAAGGTTAACTCAGGACTGAGCCTCAGTGTTATTCAAATTCTGTTACATCTCTTGACAATAAATAAGTATGGATAATCGTCTCCAAAAAACAAAAAACTCTATGTCAAGCGTGTCCGAATGAATAAGACGGCAAACGACTGACGCAAATGGCGTAAGAAGCACAGACCTGTGCAGCTCCATGAGGAAAATAATAAGTCTCTCGGTTTCAATTCATATGGAACCCAATTTCCTTGTTTTTGAATCATTCCCAACGATTTTAAACAATGTGGATTTGCTTGTTGAGTCACTTCTAATGTAAGCGCAAGTTCTTTTTGCATTTGGGATGAATCTTCCTCCAATAATACTTCCAATTCCGTGCCTTCGTACTCTTTCGGTCTTCCATTGCGTTCTTTGTCTTCTACGTCAAACTCACCATTTTTAAACTTTGAAACCACTCACGATAACTTCTTTTATTTAAAACAGCCTCACCATATGCTTCTACAAGTAATCGATGCCCCTCAGCTGCAGATTTCTCCATATTAAAGAAATAAATCAAAAGTTCTCGTATTATCATTTATTCGGCCCAAAACTTGACATTTTCGTGCGAAAAAAATTATGTGATGCTGATACAGACTGACTACTACTTCAAGGTTATGTTGTTACCAGATGACCAAACTTACAATATATACATTATATTATATCTGACAATTTCAACAACGTTCTAGTGTGGCCATCTTTTGTCAAACGGCGGAGACTTATTTGTACTCCTAATCTATATCAATAAAAATAAATGTTGCTAAGCGCAAAACTCAAGAACGGCTCGACCAATTCGGCTAATTTTTTTTTCGTATGTTCCTTAAGGCACACGGAAAGTTTTAATAAAAAAAAATGCGTGGACAATAGTAAAAACAACACTTTTCTTTTCACATAAAAACTAGCTGTCAAACAGTTGACGTAAATTGTCAACGTCAATCTAAACAAAACAAATATGCCATTCCGTCAAATCTATAAAATACATTTGCAAATATGTAACAAAAGGAAGTGATATGACTCTGATTGGACTTAGTACTGAGAATTCCATTGATGAAGTTAACCAATACCAAATAGGCCGTTATATCAGCAGTAATGAAGCAATTTGGCGCATTTGTTCTTTTCCCATTCATTAAAGACACTCCACTGTAGTTCACTTAGCAGTCCACTTAGAAAATGACCAAAGAGTACATTTTACTGCACAGAATTTACTACAACGAGTTATTCAACCACCATCTACAACCTTGGCCAGTTTTTTTGATATGTATCAGAATGATGATTTTGCCCGAACACTGCTATACTCAGAAATGCCAAAATATTATACTTGGAATCAATCCTTAAAAAAAATTCAATGACGGAAACAAGGAAATCCAGTTCCAGGCTACCGCAATGTATATTCTACTGATACCATTGGTCTAATTCATTCAGTCCATCCAAGCAATAAAGAGTGTTTCTATTTGCGATTACTGTTAGTCAATGTTCGGGGCCCAACATCATTCCAACATTTACGCACTGTAAATGGTGAATTATGTGGCTCTTAAAAAGAAGCCTGTCAGCGTTTGCAACTGTTAGAAAATGATTCTCATTGGGATCAAACCTTAAGGGATGCTGTAATTTCTTCAAAACCTCAGCAAATAAGAACATTGTTTTCTATAATTTTATCGACATGCTTCCCGTCAAAACCAATTGATTTATGGATCAAATACAAAGATGATATATGTGACGATATCTTGCATCAAATGCGCACTAGAACAGGGATTATACATTTACAATACACAGAAGGAATTTATAACGAGGCATTGATAATAATTGAAGACATGTGCTTGAAGATGTCAATCAAAGTATTATCTCAATTAGGCATGGCCGTGCCTAATCGCCCAATGCACGAGGCTTTTAATAAAGAGTTAAGATGTGAAAAACGGTATGATCTCGATGCTTTAAGGGAATCAGTTAGAATAAATGTTCCGCTGTAGAACCAACAACAAAAATATGTCTTTAATTCACTTATGAAAGTTGTAATTGATGGAAGTGGAGGAATTTACTTTTTGGACGCTCCAGGAGGTACAGGAAAATTTTTTTTGATTTCATTGATTTTAGCAACAATTCGCTCACAAAACGAAATTGCACTCGCACTTGCTTCATCTGGTATTGCAGTCACATTATTGGAAGGCGGTTGAAGCAATAAAACTCAAAGGTTTAAAAAACAAAGGTTTTGCAGCAATGTAAGTTGATAGTGTGGGATGAATGTACGATGGCATATAAAAAGTCTTTGGAGGCATTAGACAGAACTATGAAAGATCTGCGAAACAATCAAAACCGATTTGGCGGAGCGATTATTTTATTAGCAGGAGATTTCCGTCAAACATTACCAGTGATTTCACGGTCAACGTCAGCGGATGAACTCAAGGCATGTTTAAAGTCCTCCATTTTGTGGAAATACGTCAAGATACTAAATTTAAGTAAGAATATGTGTGTTGAATTACAAAATCATCGATCTGGAGAAATATTTTCTAAACAACTTATTGACCTTGGTAATGGCAAAATCCCTGTTGATGATTCAACCGGATGCATTACATTTCCTGTCGATTTTTGTCAGTTTACTGAAACAACAACCGAGCTCATACAAATGGTGTCCTCAAACGTCGCTCAAAATTACAAAGATCATTTTTGGTTGAGCGAACGTGCGAATATTAGCTGCCAAAAAGACGGATGTAAATGAAATAAACTTCAAAATTCAAAATTAAATTGCCGGTGAGTTAAAGACATACAAATCAGTTGATTGCGCAACTAATCAAGATGATGTCGTCAACTATCCACCAGAATTTTTAAACTCAATGGATTTGCCGGGATTGCCACCACATAATCTTCAATTGAAAGTAGGATCGGTAGTCATAACGTTACGAAAAATTAACCCATCGCGTCTTTGTAGCGGCACACGGCTATCACTGAAAAATTTACTTAACAATGTAATCAAAGCAACAATTCTAAAAGGAAAATATAAGGGAGAAGAAATGTTGATACCACGCATCCCAATGATACCAACTGACGTACCATTTGAATTTAAACGACTGCAAATTTCCAGTGCGGCTTGCTTTCGCAATGACCATAAATAAATTACAGGGTCAGTCTTTAAGTATTTGCGGCGTTAATCTTGAAAACCCATGCTTCTCTCATGGACAGTTCTAAGTTGCCTGCTCTCGCGTTGGGAAACTGTCAGCTTTATTTGTTTACGTGCCAAGTAACCAAACAAAATATATATTATACCATAAAGCATTAGAATGAATATCATCAAGTTTATAAAGTATTGCAGTCTACGAAATAGAAAACTTATTTTTGTAAATAATCGTCGTTTATTGTTGAGACATAAATAACGTGATCAATCGGGAATACTTATTTAATTTTTACTATTAACTTTTGACAGAACGAAGTCTGTCCGGGCAGCTAGTAATATAATATAATATATAATAACAAGGGAGAGAAAAAGAAAAGCGTGGTCGTAGTCATGTTTCCCACAAGAATGGTAGGAAAGTGTAGTACGGCCCACCTTAATTCGGTTCCGACCTAAGACCCTAAATTTGACTCAATTTGGAGAATAAAAAGACTAAATTACAAGCAGACAGGGAAAAGTAAGTTTGTTTAGTATATATGAACGATATTATTATTTATGCCTCATCGGTACAGGAGCATAATAAAATTTTGAACGAATTTTGCAAAAATAAGACTAGCAGGTTAAAAGTGCAATTGAATAAGTCTGAATTTTTATGTAAAAGTGTAGAATTTTTAGTATATGTTGTAACTCCTGAAAAAATTAAAACCAATGCAGATGCATTGATGCTATTCAAACTATTCATATTGCAGAATGTGCAGAAAATTGACTTACCGAAATATCATAATAAACTGAGAGAGGGAGAGTTTGACTTTATAGTGAATGATAAAGGGAGATTAGTTAATCGATGAATGGATAGTCGTGGTATTGAGCAACTGCCATAAACCTGAATTTGAACTAGGAACCTGAAAACAAAAGGATGGGTCCAAAGTTGCCACAGCGTGTCCCAAAGCAATGTTATTTTAAAATCAGCACATAGGTGACATTGACATATCTGACCAGAATGTCGGTGTTTGTGACTTCGATAGAAAGACACAAAAATGGTGGAAGAAGGTGTTTTATAAGTTACTAATGCCTGGCGTTGTAAACGCCTGGATCCTTTATCGACTCGCATCGCCAACAGGATCTACCGCTAATAAATTTTCTTGTTCTTCTTGCTGAAAATTTGATTGGCGAAGGAAAGTCAAGAGCAGCCATACAACGAAACAGAAGATCTGCAAATTAAAAAAAAACGATAGATGATGACTAATGTGGGTGATCATCTTCAAGTAGAGGGACCAACAAGAAGAAAGTGTTCAAGATGCGCTAAAAATGGCTTAGAGACGAGAACAAAAACACTTTGTCCTGTAATATTGCATTGTGCAAATTTTGTTTCGCGCTTTATCATTCAAAACATTTTTCAAAAGAATTGCATTAATTTTTATAATACTTTGTAGGTATTGTATGTTATTATTTTTATTATTTTACTTTCTACTGTATTTTATTTAATTTTTTTTAATAAAATATTAGGTTTTATTCATATTTGAAACTACTTTTTTATAAACTTGATATAATAAATAACATTTTCATTATTTTGTAATATCTTTGCATTGTCATTTATAAAATACCGATGGGACAAATGTGAACCGCCCCCCCCCCCCCAATTTCTCTCTTTTTTTGTTAAATTTTATCTTATTTGGTTTTCCGGGCAATAGTTTATCATAGTGGGCACAAAAAATGGGTGAACACGTAAAAAAATAAATTGGTAGTGAAAGGGTTCATTAACAAAAATGGTTTTAACAATGTTGGTTTGTTTATTTCTAGTTTATTTAATAGTTAAAGTTTTAAAGTTTAATAGTTTAGTTAAGTAATAACCAATTAATATTTGCCCAATATGCTTCTGTACATATTTGCTGAAAATGTTAATTCTTATCATAGCTTCTCGAATAGTGATTTTTTCTCGGGAACCCATGTTTTTAATCCTTATTATGGGTTTTTTTTTTAATACCAACAGTCGTCGATAAAATTTACGAAAGTATTTTCACTTACACCCTGTATACCACAAAATGTTTCACCAGTTACCCAACTATTGTTTTTCATATTTCTGGTTGACACGCAGCTATTACTTTAAAAAATATTTTGCTTTATTATTTATGCTAAAACGGATAAACAAAAACCCTATAAAAAGTACTATAAACACCCGCTATGTTTTATGATGTAATAAAATCGCTCGTGATACATGCATTCCTTCGTGATACAGTCCCTTCTAGATAGCGGAATGGTGGGAAAATGGGATAAAACGTTAGATGCATCTGAAACTCTTAAAGCTGCCATAGCCTATTTATTTTATCTATCTGACCCGCAACCGAGTTTCAATCGTAAACCGCCATATTTCGCGTATCGTATCCGGAGGGACGTTTCGAAATTTAACATCATTCAACGTCAATTTTACGACGCTCCGTTATCAAGCCACTTAATGAAGCCTCGTTGACCTCATTAGTGATTCGCAACAATTTACCATATTTCATTTATATTAATTTTGACATATAGTTTATACGTATCTCAGTCATATCAGTTCTTGTTCATGTTTCTTGTGTAGTTCGTCTTATATGGATGTCATAACTCGCACGTAAACATTTTCAATTTCGCCGCAGTTGCAAATCACACTATCCTTTGAAAATTGACATTTCAAATATATTGGCTGATATAGGAATGTGAAGAATAATTATATTTCAGACCGTTAAATCAATCTCTTCTGGGGGTTCAAAAGTAAAGAGCTTTCCAATAAGAGTATCAGAACTATAAGCGGAAATATCATGGCCACGGTTTTCTAAAGTTCGAAAGGCGTTCTATATTTGGAGAAGATATAGACGATCATATTAGAGTATTACTGTGTTTCACGAACAGTTGATAAGGAATGCCCTCATTTTAACAAAACAATGCATCCATCTATTCTTCCGCCATTGCAACAGTTAATTTGGTCTATTTGCGGTACGAATTGATACACTTACAGATAAATGAGATACATACTGAAATTTGAAAAAAACTAGTTATGAGCAGTATATAAAAAAATGTTAATTAAATTAAAATGAAGAATTACCGGAATTAAATGATAAGGAAAACGAAAACCTTTTTCTACAATTAGAATTAAAGTTAAAGAAATAATTTTAAAAAAACAAGGCTAAAAAATCAGTACTAAGGAACAGTAAGTGGAAAGGTATTTTCGTAAATTTAACCATGGATCCATTAAGGCTCCTAGAAATAGAAGATTAATATATATATATATATATATATATATATATATATATATATATATATATATATATATATATATATATATATATATATATATATATATAGTTTGCAAATCGTCTTCTTCCAACAGTACTTGTAATTCGCCATCTTCAGATTTTTTTTAACTGACTTGAGCGTTCTTTATCTTTCAAGTCGAAATCACCTCTTTTGAATAGTCTAAACCAACACGTACAAGCCTCTTGCGTTGAAACATTGTCACCGTAAGTTTCCATAAGTATACGACATCTTTCACAGCGTTTTTCTTTTGACTGAACAAGAAAAACATTACTTACCGCAAATGATTTTTATCTGCTTCGAAACTCGACATGTTTAGCACATGAAAAAAATATGGCGTTCACTCGAAATCGTTTAAACATCAATGGCATTTTGATAGTCGTAGCGATAGGTACAGTCGTAGGAATAAATTGACATAAGAGATTAGACTGTGAACCGACTATTGTTTCCTGCGTTATTTCAAGAATATCACTCAAAAATGCATCTTTTTCTATATTAAAAGTAGTCATCCTTTCGTTTGCAAAACTGTCTTTTCAACTAATAGCATTGCCAATCTCATTTTCCAAAAATTAAGGTCCATTAACTCCTTTGGATCATAAACCGCACCAAACAGCTTCTATTGAGGTTATTACGATAGTTCGATAATGCCGCTTCAATTTTCTTCACCTCATATACGGCAATTTTGTTTGGTACTGCTTTCCATTAAATCAAACTGTGCCTTCATGCTATAAATGAAACAAAAACATGCACAGAATGATAGCTATTACAATCACGTAGAGCAAATTATGCATGCTATTCGGTATTGCACTATACTATTTTTAAAAATATGAATATTCGACTATTCAAATGTTAAAACACAAAATTATACTAGAATAGCTGTCAAAAGAAAACACCTCCTAAGTTCCCATATGCGTATTTATTGGTTAAATAACAAAAAACGGAAGCGCTATTTTAGAATAATATATATATATATATATATATATATATATATATATATATATATATATATATATATATATATATATATATATATATATATATATATACATATATATATATATTTATATATATATATTTATATATATATATATATATATATATATATATATATATATATATATATATATATATATATATATATATATATATATATATATATATATATATATATATATATATATATATATATATATATATATATATATATATATATATAAATATATATATATATATATATATATATAAATATGAATATATATATATATATATATATATATATATATATATATATATATATATATATATATATATATATATATATATATATATTATTCTAAAATAACGCTTCCGTTTTTTGTTATTTAACCAATAAATAGGAAAGTTGAAGGACAGTGTGGTAAAATTTGAAAGTACATCCAACCGATTAGCCCAATGCGTCATTCAGCTAAATAAAAAGTTTAGGCTTCAAATCGTCCAAGCTTATGCACCAACTATAAGCCATAAAGATGAGGAAATTGAGGAATTTTATGATAATGTGGCCCAGCTTTTATACAAGGAGAAATGTAGGTACAAAATCCTGATGGGTGATTTTAATGCCAGAATTGGAACAACAAGAACAGACGAAAATGCAACTGGCCCATATGGAACTGGTGAGCGGGACAATAGAGGTGACAGATTAGTTGATTTTGCTGAAGGACAAGAACTATATATTATGAATTCATTCTATAAGAAAAATATCAGCAGAAAATGGACATGGAAAAGTCCATCTGGGCTCACAAGCGAAATTGACTACATCATGACCAACGATAAAACAATATTTACCAATTGTACTGTCCTTAACAATTTTAATGTTGGAAGTGACCACCGAATGGTACGAGCAAGGGTTCGGATTGACTGTCGAAAAGAGCGCGAAAGAATGGTAAGATCAAAGAAGGGCAAGGTGGATTCTGGAAAACTGCTGGAGAGAGGAAGCGATTTTGAGATTGCTTTGTCAAACCGGTTTGCTGCGTTACAAGATCCAGAGGAGGTGGAAATATCAGTTCAATATGAAGAAATCGCCAACAACGTACTTCAAACGGCTGCTTCAATAGCACCAGAGGAAAAATGTCTCAAACAAACAAAAATCTCCAGTGAGACCATTGATTTAATGAAGAAACGGCGAGCAATGAGAAATGCAGGTAGTCCTTTTGGCAGGGTCGAGTACACTGAGCTCTGCAAAACTATAAGAAAACGTATCAGAGAGGACACGCGCCGATTCAATATGCAGCTAGTGCAAAAAACCCTGGAAGAAAACAAAGGAATTAACAAAGCTAAACAGAAGCTGAGAAGCAAAAGAACGCAAATATATGCTTTAAAGCGTGAGGATGGCACAGTGTGCAGGACGCGTACCCAAATGTTAGAGATTGTCAGAAGGTTTTATTCCCAGTTATATGAAGATCAGAGCCAGTCAGGGACAGCAATACCCACGGAAGAACAATATATAATGCCAGATATCCTAGTGGAGGAAGTAACAAATGCTATAGAATTGATGAAGAACGGCAAGGCTCCAGGAAAGGATAGTGTAACTGTCGAAATGCTAAAAGCTGGTGGTCGGACGTTACATAAAACACTGGCAAAATTATACTCAAAATGCCTCAAAGAACAAAAAGTACCGGACTTATGGAAAAATGCAGAAGTGATCCTTTTACATAAAAAAGGAGCACAGGAAGATTTAAAGAACTACCGTCCAATAAGCTTCCTATCAGTGATGTACAAAGTTTTCACTAAGATAATTTCTAAAAGAATATTAAAAAAACTGAATGACGCACAACCAAGAGAACAAGCAGGATTCAGAAGTGGATTCAGTACAATGGATCACATCCAGGTTGTACAGCAGGTCATAGAAAGGCACAACGAATACACCATGCCACTGTGCTTGGCTTTTATCGACTACGAAAAAGCATTTGATTCCATCTCAAAGCATGCGATAATGGATGCACTGCTTAGCCAAGGTGTAGAGAGAGCCTATGTAAACCTATTAGAATCGATATATGATGGAGCTACAGCCACAATTCACCTTGATGATCTTGAAGTGGGAATTAATATAGAACGAGGTGTACGGCAGGGTGACGCAATATCGCCTATTCTATTCTCGGCTGGCCTTGAAGAAGTATTCCGTAAACTGGATTGGGAACAGGATGGTGTAAAGATCAATGGTGCAAACTTAAACCATCTTAGATTTGCAGATGATATTATTCTCATTTCACAAGACCCAGAGGGGCTGCAAAGACGCATACAAGAACTGCAAAGGGCTGGCGAACCATTTGGCTTGAAAATAAACCTGAAAAAGAGTCAGGTTATGTTCAATAACTTCGCTCAGGACAGAAGAATTTCAGTTCTAGGAAGGGATTTAGAGATTGTGGACAGCTTTATATATCTTGGGCAGAGGATTTCCATGGAGGGGAATACCGCCCGGGAAGTGGAACGGCGTGTTAAATGTGGCTGGCAGGCATTTGGTAGGCTCAACATAGTGTTTAAGAGCAGACTCCCACTTTGCCTGAAAAGAAAAGTATTCGATCAGTGCGTTCTACCCGTTATGACATACGGAAGTGAAACCTGGACACTCACATCGCAATCAATTCAAAAACTTCGAGTGGCACAGAGGGGAATGGAAAGATGTATGCTTGGCATTACAAGACGAGACAGAAAGTCCTGCGCATGGATCAGGGAACAAACAAAAGACTGTGACATCATTGGAAGAGTAAAACAGTTGAAATGGAGATGGGCAGGACATATAGCGAGGCGATGGGACGACAGATGGACCAAGGCAATCCTGGAGTGGATACCGCTTGATCGCAAACGTCCGCGAAGAAGACCGAAAGCACGATGGATTGATGACATCGTTAAGTATATTGGACCCGAGTGGCAGAGGAAAGCCCAGGACCGTGAAGGTTGGAAGCATGCTGAAAAGGCCTTCATCCTGCAGTGGATCGATGCGGGCTGATGATGATGATGATGATATATATATATATATATATATATATATATATATATATATATATATATATATATATATATATATATATATATATACATCACTACATATTTTGGAGATTATCATCTTGCTCTGATGAACTTGCTTTAGCAATACATTCATGTAAGATAGTTGAACATAATGTTTACCATAGGGGTGTGAAGCTGCATAATAACTTGCTACAACGATTTAAGCATATTCAGAATGACAACGAATTTAAAAAATTAGTCCGCGAATTTCTTATAAGTCAAAGTTTTTATAGTTTAGAAGAATATATGTCGTATCAATAATTAGATTCAACGCTTATTTATGTATACAATGTTTATTTGTGCAAGATTATCAATTCATGTATTATTTCTGAGGTCGTGTCACTGAACATTCTGTCAATTCTGTCAATCCGACTTAATCATGGATATTTTTATTATTGTGGGGATTGAATAAATACTTTATTAAATTATTTACCTTATGAAGAATAAAATATTTATATGTAGGTTTAAATGTTATAGATTCTTTGTATGCACAGAAGTGTGGCAATGTGCATGCTCTTATTTTGACTTGATCCATGCGTATTTGTATTGTGTTGAGGATTGAATAAATTATTATATATATATATATATATATATATATATATATATATATATATATATATATATATATATATATATATATATATATATATAAGAAAACTGGTATACATAGATATTTGAACACGGTCAATATTTTTGCGCTTATTGTACCTCGCCACTAGAGGGGGCTATAACGCATCAACTTCTTCACCTTCACTAAATCTTTCTCTGCTTACCGTATTTTAATATCAAAATGTTACGGTACTAAAGACAATGGGGCGCAATGGATGTAGATAAAAGTGAAAGGAAATTTGTATAAGGCGGGTAGTTTAACTGGACAGAGCCCTCGACATGTAATCGAACGATCTATCTGGATTCGTTGACCATCGAAAAGCCAACCATATGTCCCTTGCTCTAAAGTAGGAATTCCAAAAACTCTGTACATCTATACACCGAATCAGCAAACCAAAAATATTGTTTATCCACTTGCTTTATGCTAGATATTAGTATTCGTTTGAACTACTTTAAATTGGTTTGATTATATAGCGAATGGAATAGTTAAAAATATTGCCCGTTCACGTAAATTATTAATAAAAAAATTGTATAATTTATTATCAATTTATACTAATAAAAATAATAGAATCTTATCCATATATATAATTTAAATTGGCTATATAATCAAGCCAATTTAAAGTAGTTCAAACTAATACTAATATCTAGCGTAACTCAAGAGGATAAACAATATTTTTGGTTTGCTGATTTGGTGTATAGATGTACAGAGTTTTTGGAGTTCCTACTTTGGAGCAAGGAACATATAGTTGGCTTTTCGATGGTCAACGAATCCAGATCGTTCGATTACATGTCGAGGGCTTTGTCCAATTAAACTACCCGCCTTATACAATTTTTTTTTCACTTTTATCTACATCCATTGAGCCACACTGTCTATCGTACCGTAGCATTTTTAAACTAAAATACGGTAAGTAGAGAAAGATGTAGTTAAGGTGAAGAAGTTAATGCGCAATAGTTAATGCGCAAGGCGAGGTACAATAAGCGCAAAAATATTGACCGTGTTTAAATATCTATGTATACCAATTTTCTTATATATATATATATATATATATATATATATATATATATATATATATATATATATATATATATATATATATATAAGAAAGAAAGTCGATGAAAACCCAAAGTGCCTTTTAATCTGTGACTGTCTACTAAGCGGAAACATTGCTTCTATATTCTAATTTACAGCAATCGCTGCAGCTTCTTCCCTTACTTCGAAGAAGCTATCTTTTAGCATATTCAATTTAGAAACAATGTTTAGCAGAACTGCTGTTGCTCTTTCAAAATGTATTTCTGTTCTTTGAAGGCATTTCGAAGCAACATCCATGTTCGTGAAAACTTTAGATAAAAGCATAGTTACAACTTCAAACTGGTAGTTATCCAAAAGTTTTGAGATGCTTTGCCTCTGATATCTCATACGTTTTTTGCTCTTTAAAGAATTTCATAACAACATCTTAAACTGATTGCTAAAATTGAGTTATGACGAGATGCCCACCTTGCGGAATTAAGTTTTTTCAGTGTTACCTCAGATTCACCTGTTAAAGATGCCCAATATGTCCCATCGGTTAAGACTCTAGTCGAAAAACACATATATAGACTACAATTCTATAAAATAGTTCGCTACATCTCTAAGGCCTCCAACCGCGTCATTGATTACTAAATTAAGATTATGAGAAGAACAATGAACATATACAGCAAGCTCTTCAATATCTTGCAATCTTTTTTGTACCCCGAAATGTGGTCCTTTCATTTCTACAGCTCTGGTGACAATTATGACGGACAGTTTTAAATGAGAAGATATACAACTGATAATGTATGTCCTTTTGGGGCACTTAAAACTTGCGCCATGATAGGATCGTACTTGGCTAATAGCTGCATAGTTGATAAACAATTCCCATCGTAGTTTCCGCCATACTCTTTAGAGCCTCTAAATGCAAGAGCATTTTTTGCCAGCATCATAGTTATGTTAATGAGCCTCTCCAAGAAGATTTATACTATTTTTTTTTCTGAATCCATAGTATCATCTAATCTTTTTGCCTCTTCCCACTGATGTTAGCTCCCAAGTTATACAGGTCAAAATATGCTGTTCAGATTTAGCGTGTGTTGTTATTTTTTAGATAAACTCTGCCAATCTTTAATACTAGTGACCAATCCTATTTTTTGGTATTTTTAATAAACTTGTAGTTGTATTGCTTAACACAGTTTGATTTAAAATAAAAACAGTTATTCAATACGGAACGTTGCAATGCAACGTTTAAAATTTAATTAGTGTAGTTATTAAATATAAAATGTTATTTCTTTTTCTGTTTTTCCTTTTGGGCCCTCATCTGGCCCCCTGCGCTGTTGGCCCCCGTATTGCCGGTCCTGCTGGGGCTCAGATCCGGCCCTGGTTGTAAATAAAAGACATTACTTTTTGATAATAACTAATGTGCTAATCCAGGTTACATTCAATTTTAGCTCAGCAAGCGTCATTGTAACCAAGACGTTTTGTGGTGCACTGTAAGAGGATACATCGAATAAGAATGATAAATCCGCATCCCCATCGCAAATTAATATCAGTTATCTTTGAAATGGTCTCATTGTAGTTACAATAATAGCAAGAACAATTTTGTACAGCAAGAACTCTAAGACGCTATTCAGCTTGCCCGTGGATACTTCCAAAATGATCAGAATGGATCAGAATCTAACTTACAGCCTGAAAAAATCAACTTTTTTCTGTTTAACAAGCAAAAAGGTTATCAGTTTTTGTTTTTAAAATATTTACAGTTTAATTTTTTTTTATTTTAATGCAAGCATGTATATTGTGTGTTGCACTTTTTTTTGTTCCCCAGTGCATATTAAATTATTCATATTTAATATTAAAAATAATACCAGATAAGGAAAATCCGGAAAAAGTGAAAGCTGTTCAAAAATTTCATAACCTAGGTAGTGTATAGCTAAAATTTAAGCACAACACTTGCAAACTTTGGCGTTATCGAGAATGAAGAAAACCAGTTCAACCCAGTCTCAATTGTGCTCGCTTGTTATTTTATTGTTTCACGAGCCCATAAGAACCCACTATTATTTTAAAGGGTGCGATCCCTTATATAACTTTTATATCCTTCGTGATTTTAAATCTGGGTTAAAAGAATGGAACCAAGTTTCATTCCCCTTCACAAATATTTTCAAAAACATTTTCAGATCTGTGTTAATGAATCATGAATGTGATCAGGAATTATTACAATTATTACAATAATTTGCCTCAGCAAAATGACTCAGATAAGAGAAATTCATTTAGCAGCATAATTTTAATTTAATTTTAGAATTTCTGGTATTCTATTTTTATATATTGATCTATTTTAGCTCACAATATGTTTCGCAAAGCGCTTTAATATTAACATGAACATCTAATAAAACATGGTATATACCGATAATATTATATGTCATGTATAATATTCGCTTGCCATACAATATTCAACTTAAGTTCCGAAATCATGTTCTGAGAACCATTCATCTGATTGTTGCATATTAAACTAGCTATATTGGCCACAAATCATATTAATTGGATGAGTATATATGCATGCTCTAAAATTTGACACTGATATTGGGCTTAATATTACCTAACTAAAATGAGATAGTGGATAGACATAATAAATTTGAAGACAAATATATTTGAAATATATTAATAGGGTACTGATATTCTTGAAAACGAGGACATGTCAAATAAATTAAATATTCCTTAAGAAATGGAAATTGAAAAACTTTAAATAATAGACAATTTTAATAGAGTCGAGTATCAAATCTGGAAAGATATCAAATAGAATCAAAGTATCAAATCATCAATCACGAGATCGAAAACGGACAAAAATCCAAGGGCAAGGGTGCGCAGGTGAACAACGAATATCAGAAACTTTACAGAAATGAAAAAAAAAACTGGAAATGGGATGAAGAATAAGGGAAACTTGCAGAATAGCTTTGATTAAAAAAGTCGGCAGCCTTACAATTATTATTTCAATCAACATTTCAGACTAAATCTGAAAAAAATCTACAGAAGATCAAAAGATATATTTTATTCAGGTACAAATATTACGTCTTATAGAAAAACAGATCTGCTGCCTTTTTTCCATATATTTATTTTCCATATATCCTATTTTCTAATAATGCAGGGGTCTCCAAAACTATAGTCCGCGGGCCAAATCGGCCCGCCAGTGTCATCAATCCGTCGCGCGACTAGCGAATTTGGCAAGCGTATGCTCATTTAGGACGCATACTCGGCGACTAGTTTAGAAATTATAGATAATTGCAGGTAAATTAAATCGGTTTTGGCCAGTGGAACATATTGGAGTAATCAGCATGGCATTAAGGCTAGAAAGTTTGGAGCTGTATTAATGTAACACAATGAAAAATATACAAATATATATCTTATATTTTATACAATTAATATTTATTTACACTATGGGAACCATTTAACACTCGGAAACCATGCGAGAAATGGACAGAACTAGATAATCTATGACTTACGTGTTTAAAGCTGCTATCGACCGGAGCGATCGCTTAAGAATTGCATCAATGCTTTGCTATACATGTCATCACTGTGATAAATGTAATGATCTCCTCGGTCAGTCGCATGGGGCTATCGCAGACTTTACTTCACAAAACAGTCAAAAATGCCCAAAAATGCCAAAGAGAGCATTCGAAACATCTTGCACGTATAGTTAAAATGTTCTGCAATTTTTCGGTTAGATAACAGGTTTCATTTAAACCTCCTCTGATGGACAAGGATCAGGGACAACCTGCTTTCCAAGCATATAGCTCCACCATCATAATTTCTGAAGTGGTAGCTGTATACTGTACTAATTCAACAGTTAAATTTCGCCTTTTTATCATAAGAACGTCCGGCCCTAATGCGTAAATCATAACATGCTAGTCCAGGTTCCATTCAATTTTAGCTTAGCAAGCGTTATTCTAAACGAGACGTTTTGTGGTGCGCCGTAAGAGGATATATCGAATGAGAATGATAAATCCGCATCCCCGTCGCAAATTAATATCAGTTATCCTTGAAATAGTTTTCCTTGAAGTTACAATAGAAGCAACAACAATCATACACCTTGCGAATATTTTCATAACAAGTTTGTGCAGCAAAAACAGAAGACGCAATTCAGTATGCCCTTGGATACTTCCAGAATGATCAGAATGAATCAAAATCTAATTTACAGCATGGTAAAATCAATGTTTTACTGTTTAACAAGCAAAAAGGTTATCAGTGTTTATTTTTAAAATATTTACTGTTTTTTTTTATTTTGATGCAAGCATGTATATTGTGTGTTGCACTTTTTTTGTTCCCCAATTATTCATATTTAATATTAAACATAATACCAGATAAGAAAAATGCGGAAAAAGTGGAAGCTATTCAAAAATTTTTTGACCTAGGTAGTGTATGGTATTTAAACACAATACTTACAAGCTTTGGCATTATCGAAAATGAAGAAGACCAGTTCAACCCAGTCTCAATTGCGGTCGCTTTTTTTTATTGTTTCGCGAGCCCATAAGAACCCATTATTATTCTAAAGGTTGCCATCTTTTATATAACTTTTATACTCTTCGTAGTTTTAATTCTGAGTTAAAAGAATAGAACCATGTTTCTTTCACCTTCACAAGTATTTTCAAAATATTTTCAGATCTGTGTTAGGAATTATTACAAAATTTCCTTAGCAAAAATGACTCAGATTAAGGAATTCATTCATAATCAGTCATTAACATTCTAGATATTTAACTATCAGTCTTCCTCCACTCAATTTGTGATATATTTTTTCAAGATTGCTTACTGAAATGTTCTATGTATATATATCCTTCGATTATTGAGTATGAACTAATATACCAAGGCATCATTTTTACTGATCACGACTGTTTTTAATGTACGAGGGTTGATCCAAAAGTAAGTTTCCCAAAGAGCTGCAGCAGCGTTGGAAGCTGCTAGGCGAAATTCGACAACACCGCTGTGCACGGCAGATCCCCCACTCCCTTTTCCGCCCGCGAGCGCTGCGCTACGCCGCTCAGTCTTGGCTCAGCAGCCGTTCGCGATGGAGCCTCTTATTGTTGATCCCGCCAGGTGCGAAATTCGATCGGTTATTCGGTTTTTGCATGCGACAGGAATTCCACCTGTGGAAATTCATCGAAAGTTGACACAAGTTTACGGCGACAAGTGTATGTCCGTTCAAATGGTCCGACATTGGTGCAGGGAATTTAGTGACGGACGGAAGGAGGTTCACGACGAAGAGCGGAGTGGAAGACCTGCAGTTTCGGAGTCGATTGTCGAGAAGATCGAACGCGAAATGCTTCAAAACCGGAGAATCACCATCCGTGAACTCGTTGATAGGATTCCTGGGAGTTCTTACGGTACAGTGGAAAGAATTTTGACTGAAAAGTTGGGGTATCACAAGTGTTGCGCTCGATGGGTACCGCGCATGCTGACAGCAGAACACAAGGAGAAACGCCTCGATTGTGCTCGACAGTTTCTTCAAAAGTGTCAAGACGATAAGGAAGAATTTTTGGACTCCATCGTGACCGGTGACGAAACGTGGGTTTTTCATTTCACCCCCGAAACCAAAGAAAAGTCTAAACAGTGGCGTCACTCAGGGTCACCAGTCACAAAGAAGTTCAAGCAAACTCCTTCTGCTGGCAAAATCATGGCCACTGTCTTTTGGGATCGCAAGGGGATACTGCTGATCGAGTTCCTGACACCCGGGACAACAATAAACTCGGACAGGTATTGTGAGACACTCACTAAACTCAGGCGTGCTATCCAGAACCGCAGGAGAGGACGCCTGACAACAGGTGTAACGCTGCTTCACGATAACGCCCGACCTCACACTTCCCGCAAAACCCAGGAACTTTTGGAGCAGTTTGGATGGACTGTCATGCCCCACCCACCTTACAGTCCGGACCTCGCGCCCAGCGACTATCACTTGTTCCCCAAGTTAAAAGAACACCTGAGTGGCAAACGCTTCCGGAACGACGAGGAAGTGAAACAAGAGGTGCAGCGCTTTCTTAAGGGTTTGGCGGCGGAGGTGTACGACATGGGCATACAAAAGTTGGAGCACCGTCTACAAAAATGTGTTGATCGAAATGGCGATTATGTCGAAAAATAGAGGAAAGTTTCATCTTTCCGACGATGTAAATTTTAATGAAAATAAACATAGTTGTCTATTTGAAAAAATGAAGGGAAACTTACTTTTGGATCGACCCTCGTACATCCGCCGCGTGGATATTCGTGAAACTCATATTTATAGTAGGCATACATTAGAATTTAAATCTAAACCCTAATTTTAGTTTTCGTTGTTAATAAATTTCTTGTTTTTATTAACCACTTTTACAAAAATATTTTTTAACACTCCTAATTTTCGATTTGATGCATTTTTAAATAAACATAATCTTGCTAAAAATGTTAATCTTGAGCGAAACATCTCACAGCTCTCTATTCATAACCTACTCCCTACATCTATTAATTTTCATCCGTGACTACATCTCTTTGTATTTGTATCTTCCATCATGTTTTCAGCCACTTGTTCATTCATCATCTTTATGTACTCTAGCCTTCATAATATTTGCCAACTCCACTCCTTATCAGTACTTCTAATTCATATATCATCAACCTTCCCCCTTCCAAATATATTTCTGATTACTATCCCTTTCCACATTTTCAACCATATTTGGATTGTGTTATTTAACAAAGCTTATATAAATCCGGAGCTTAAAACTATTTTGCGTATTATTATTTTTGCTTTTTTTTTTGGAAATATACTTATTGTTTATATATTCTTTTGTGTTGCTACACATCTGTCCCCAGCCATTATTTTAGCTTGTGTTTTAATATTTGCGTCCAATATCCTTCTAAAAACAACCTCCAAATACTTGAAACTCTCCACTATTACTTACAGAGAATTTCCATTTTTAATTTGTTTATCTGCCACTCCACATAGTTAGTCTTATCTCGATTTTAGTACAGTATTTTCTTCATTACAAGATAAGACAAGATATATCCTTGAAATTTTATGCACAGCATTCTCAACAAATGGAAACTTTTGAAAAAATGAGAAAAACTTTTTTCATTTGCTTCACTGTTGGAGACAATAATGCATGAAGTTCTTGATTAAGTAATTGATGTTAGTCTTAATTTGAAAATAATTAATCTCCGAAAAGTATGCTACACAATTATCGTCAATTAAGTTTTCTTGCTTCGTTTAACTTCATTCTTTCGATCGTTTAAATTGATTCCTTTCTTTGTTTGATAAATAACATCTCCCCATAATTTTAAAGCCAGAGTCGATTGGACTGTCATTGCGGAACTATGTGTAACCTTTTCATCCTACTAAATGAGACTTTCGCATACAATACAATTTGCCTTGGCGTTACTTAGATCTAAATTGCTATTTCATCTTAATTAATCTGAGGTTAGAATGGACGCCTAATTAAGCTTTAAGTGTTAAGCACAACTGTAAAGCGGACTACTGTGCAATAATAGTGTCAGAGGCGAGACGATTTTATTGCTACAGGTAACAAGGAACCGTTAATTTATTATAACTACCCTTGAAAAGATATGGAAAATATTCTGGATAACATTCTACTTTTAAAAATCGGTTTCTTTGAATTTGTATGCTTAGTTACATAGCCATTCAAAAGTTCAGAAGCATTTTCAAAAATATCATTGATAAATTCCAATTAATATAAACGATATTAAGCCATTGATGCGTAAAGTCCCTCATAATGGGATGCCCAATGTTTTCCCGATGCAGTGTATACTAAATCTAACTTTAGACTACTTGATGTTTTTAAGGATTTAATAAGCTATGTGTAGGTCAGTCTATAAACACAAATCGGTGTGTGAACTTATTTCCCTTATTTCTGTGGCTATAGATCTCGAACTTTACTCAAGAGAAAATAGAGGGTAAGTTTTTATTTCTTATATGGAAGCTGCATGATACTAGGCCTTTCAAACTTTGGCAAAAGATCGTTATTACTAGTAGTTTGGTCCCACAAATATTACACGCAATTTGCACAACTTGTTTAAAATAATATTAGTGTATATTGGTATTGTTCCTTATAAGGGACCCCATGCAGAATGACGAAATCCAAAACTCAACAATTTTACATTTGCTTTGCAGATTATCATTACACGAGCTGTTTGATTAAACATGATGATGATTTCAATAACCAAACTGATTTGGAAGTGTATAATGGAATTTCCGGCGACCATAGGGTAGATATCGAGGAAGATAGTGACTAATCAGACAACAAACGCATTGGTGATGTAAATCACTTGTGCCGTGGAATACTACAGCAAAACTGTGAAGTAAGAGATAGGAAGCAAGATGAGCTTAATGAAGAAGATCTGATACTTCTAGTACGACTATTTCGACAGGCTGAACCGAGCGGTGGTCCTACAGTATGCATAAGCCGAAAACGTAAGTTAAGAGAAAATCAAAGCAAAAAGCCTCACAAGTAGGAAAAAACACTCCTAACCACAAATTAATTGTAGTGTGCCCCTCCAGCCATCTTTAGAGGCTAAAGCTACTCAAACTCCTCTAGATTTTTTTCTTTTATTTTTTGACGAATTACTGACATCAACAATTTGTCAGGAAGCAAATCGCTATAGACAACAAAAAAATAATCAGATAAATTTCATTAAAGACGAATTTTACGTTTTACTTTGGCCAATGCTTTTCTCCGGTTATGCAAAGTTTCCGACCAGGAGGTTATATTGGAGATCTTCTGAAGACGTGCCGAAGATCTTGTCTAGCCATATGCCCTTAATAGATTTTAAATGCTGCAACATTTACATTTCAATGATAACTCTAATATAGGGCAGAACGACAGATTCTATAAACTTCGCCCTTTGCTTGAAGAACTAAATCGGAATTTTAGATATCACGGTGGATTAGAAGAGGCCCTATTAATCGACGACAACATGATTCCCTACTATGGCAAGCATTATGCCAAACAATATATAAAGGAAAAACCCATACATTTTGGATATAAAAACTGGGCTATTTGTACCATTAGCGGTTATATGATTTATTTTGAAATCTATACGGGAAAATGCGACTCCGAAAAACATTTTGGTTTTGGTGGAGATGTGGTAATAATTTTACTAGACAAGGCTTAGGTTTCTTCTAATAACGGATATAAACTATTTTTTGACTATCACTTCACCAGTCTAAAAATTGTTGAATCACTTATCCAAAAATAATATATGTTTAACTGGAACAATTGTGGAAAATTGTACAGAAGACTGCCGATTTCCTAGAATTAGCTCCTGGAAATCAAAATCAAGAGGAAGTTCCAACTTTGTTTCATGTGAAAATCTTACATTTGTGTAATGGAAGACTAATAAGGTGGTGATAGGCCAATGATATCGTAACAACTTCCAGGTGGTGTAAAGAATCCAAAACTAAAAAAGAGATTCCACAACCGAAAATTATAGCAAACTGCAACAAGCATATGGGGGGAGTTGACAAAATAGATGGGCTTATTGCATTGCACAGAACAAGAGTGCAGTAACGAAAATGGTATAGGCCGATAGAATCATATTTATTAACTTTTGTTTCAAGTGCGTGGGTTCTCATGAAAGGCCTCGAGCCATTCGATTCTAATTATGCTTCACTACTAGTTTTCCGCAAATATGTTGCCCTTAGATTCCTTACATCTTATGGCAAAAAGCCAAGTAGGGGAAAACTATAACACAGTATCCAGTTGCATCTGAACTTGATAATATGGGGCACATGATAAGGTGCAATGAATCAGACAGGACATGTCAAGTTTGCAAAAATAAAAGCAATTTCATTTGCACAAAATATGACTGCGCACATTATCCTAAGCTTTGCTTTGAGACATATCATTTTGCATAGAGCCCCTTTGAAGGGACACCCTGTAACAAGGTAATAAATAATGATAATTGCAGTTTTTCGATTTTGACTACTAATGACAATTTCTTTAAATGTTTTATTGAAATAAATTAAATATATATATATATATATATATATATATATATATATATATATATATATATATATATATATATATATATATATATTGAAACATCATGCATTAATGGGTTGATTAAGAGATTTTATTAACACTCTGTTCAGTGGGCTCCTAATTATAAAATAGTAAATAGTTAAGTATAGTAATCATCCGAATTTGAGCCCATTTATTTCGGTTTGCTCATTTATTGTGGTTCCATACTCTGATATATGTTGTTTTTCCATCGAGCTCTTGGATGTCCGCGATTTCTTTGTCCCAGCCTGGGTTTCCACTCAGTAATGTCGCATGTCCATCTATAGTCTTCTGTTCGTGTTAAGTGTTATTTTCAGATTTTTTTCTTATTTCGATTTAGCTATATATTATATCACTATACTCATCTACTACCTCTATAATCGCCACGATTTCGTTTTAAACCGTTCATTAGAGCCCACATTTTGATACTGTCGAACAGCTTTACAAAGTATATGGAGGCTAGATATAGTGGTTGATTATACTCATATGTTTTCTCTATTATTTGTCTAACAGTATGCATCTCTATCTACCGATCTACCGATAAGATATCTACCGATAAGAAAGTTTATATTTCGTTCGCTTGTTTATATTTTCATGCCCACTGCGCAAACGCAACAACTGAGAGGGGCGCGAGGCCTATGTCAATCGATAGTGCCGCATTTATAAATTTAGACGGTATGGAGCGTTTCTCAGGAACAGACCGTACATTGTGTGTGCGAGAATTTTACAAAAACGTGATTCGAAAACTGTAGCGCAGAGAAAGATCTGCAGTCATCGTGGTTTGCGTCAAGTGTTCGCCTCATCAGGAAATGGGTTGAAAGAAAGCTAAGGATAAATGTAAGTCCGGAGGATCAAGATCACCACGATGTAACGAAAATCTGGTACGTCAGTCCATTCGTGACATCCCGGACCTTTCCGTTCGTAAGCGAGCGCATGCTTTAAATGTGCCTCGATCATCATTGCTCCACATTCTGCGCAATGTCTTAAAACTGTACCCATACAAAATTCAACTGGTGCAAGAATTAAAGCCCTAAGACCCCGATTGAGTATTTTGCAACATTCAACATTTTTCGGATGAGGCTCATTTTCGTCGCAATGGCTTCAGCAGGACGGGTCACAGCCCCCCAACACGTCTCTGTCACGAGTTCGTGAAATTTTCCTAAACACCTGGATTTCCAGGAGTGGTTTTCATCAATAAACGAGATTATTTGATGCAGTTAAAAGAAAATATCCGACATGAAATTCAGCCATTGCAGCCATTCCGGATATTATGTGCCTAGCCGTCATAAGGAATTTTGCTGTTCGTTTACATGAGTGCCGTGAGAGTGAAGGTTTATATTCAGATGATAATATTTTAAAAAATTAATTTCCTAAAATGTGTATTTCAATAATTAATAAAGGTTTTTTTTTTATGGACGTCTGTCTTATATTTATATGGCTATGTCAAAAAGGAACTTTCCTTTGGGACACCTTGTATTATGCGGCATTCCCATCTAAATCTGACTTGCTTTGTTAGTTGAAAATATTTTAGTTTGCTACCACTTTAAGTAGTTATCATTTTGCTAAACAGTTAATGCATGTGACAGCAGAGAGCTGGGTCTATAGTTTTTAGGTTTTTTGTGTTTCCTGTTTTTATACAGGGTGTCCCATAACTTATCCGCCATAGAGCAACTGGTGAAAGTAGAGATCAAAATGAGAGGATTTAGTCAATAGGCGTGTTGGCAAATGTTAGTTATTAAAAACGTAGGGTTTTGAAATGGGTGTTGAACGGTTGAGAAAATCAGGTTCAAAAGTGTGCCTGAGTGAAATACGAGGGAAAAAAAACATTAATATGTCAAAAATACAACGGACTTTTTAAAATAACATTTTTTTGAAATTTACTTCAATAGGTGTTGATAGTGTCCACCGCTGACCTCAATACCCTTTCTCAGGCCCTTCGATAAGTGACGCCTCACATTAAAGAAGATATTTTCTTAATTTCTAATAACACTGGCAGCTTGTTGATTTTTTTGTAAAAGTTCGTCTCGTGTATTGATTTCATCATGCTAAACTAAAGACTTCATATAACACCACAAATAAAAGTCTAACGGATTAATGTCTGGGCTACGAGGTGGCGAAGGAAACTCATCACCGCGCCCAATCAATCAATGTGGAAAACGTTGATTCAAATGATTCTGCAACAGCAAAATGTGGTTGCACCCAATCTTGCAGGAACCGCATATATTGTCTTAAGTTTAGAGGTATACCGTCCAAAAGCGGTAATAAATAATTTTCTAAAAACTGCACATATTGATCTCCATTCATTCTTTGCAGAAAGTCAAATGGGCCGATTAAAAAATTGTCTATAATGCCTGACCAAATGTTAATTTGAAAATTCATGCTGGAAATGTCGCTATCTTGATAGGTGTGGATTTTCCTAGTCGTAATAATGATTATTTCGCCAGTTAAAAATTTCGTGTCTGATAAAAGTTGCCTCATCAGTAAACAATATCTTTTTAAGAAACATGGGTCTTCGTTTATTTTATGTAATAGATTTTGACAAAATTCTGATCTAACCGGCAAATCTTGTTGCAATAAATTTTGAACAGGTGGAAAATAGTAGGGAAACAATTTTTCAACAAATTCCTTGAATCAATTCCTTGCTCGTAGACACTTTGAGTTAGGACCATCAGCTAATTGGGCACGAAGTCCTCCAAGTGAATCTTTCAAGGGCGCTTCAAGGCATCTTCAAGCTTTAGATAAGATTATTTGTTTCGAAGTTATTTGTTTTAAATGCTAGTTTTATATTGTTTTTAAATAAGAATTTTTCACCCTTTTTCCCACGGTTTACTAAAATATGTTATTGATTTAAATGAATAGTCTTTTTCATTCTTTTGTAGATATATTTCGGACAGCATTTTAGAATGTTATCTATTATTCTCCCTGAATAACCATTGTTTATAGCAATTTATTTGATGGTGTTTAGCATTAAAATCTGCATTTGATAAAGAAATATTGGTCAGTCCGTGTACAAGGCTTTGATAAGTTTCTAATTTATGTTGTTGTGGGTGTATAATTTTATTTTTAGGTAATGTTTTATCTGTTTGACAGGATTTGAGAGAAAATTAGATGAAAAGGGAAATTTAGTTGAGGAAAATATTTGTTTGTTTAGTAGAGGGAGACAAATAAGTCTTTCATTAAATATGTTTTATTTTTAATGTTTATAGACTCCGCAGTTGGTTCCTTGTAAAACATTTTGAGACTACTAGGATATTAAATATAACATTTTGTTTATTTATTATAATGATAGGATTTTATTATAGATGTTGCTCTACATATGTTTCGCCTTGTTTATTCTTTCTCAAGAGTAGTTTGAACTAATGCAAATGGTCAAACACAGTGATTCTAAGTATACAGGTAAAATTATTTCTTGTTTTTTTTAACGCCTAGTCTAATTATCTTAAATATCGGCTGGTAAAATTCGAGCTGTTTAATTATAATATGATCTTATCTATTACTGGGGTGTTTTTGAAATTTAG
Organism: Cosmopolites sordidus; assembly: GCA_031761425.1. Taxonomy (NCBI): domain Eukaryota; kingdom Metazoa; phylum Arthropoda; class Insecta; order Coleoptera; family Curculionidae; genus Cosmopolites; species Cosmopolites sordidus. The sequence goes on from JARFXV010001435.1 coordinate 81,382, forward strand.
TTGGTCATTCGTGGATATTATATAACTATTTCTTAAGGATTTTTTTACTTCCGACATTTCTTGTAGGTCTAATTTTTTACTTTTTTTTCTGAATGTAATAATTTAACATTGTTTAAATCTATAAAATGATTGTTTTCAATACAATATGAAGACATTCCGGTGTTTTTTATATTATTTAAGATATCTATTTTGTGGTCTTTTTCTATATTATATATATATATATATATATATATATATATATATATATATATATATATATATATATATATATATATATATATATATATATATATATATATATATATATATATATATATCATCATCATCATCATCATCAGCCCGTATCAATCCACTGCAGGATGAAGGCCTCTTCAGCATGCTTCCAACCTTCACGGTCCTGGGCTTTCCTCTGCCACTCGGGTCCAATATACTTAACGATGTCATCAGTCCATCGTGCTTTCGGTCTTCTTCGCGGACGTTTGCGATCAAGCGGCATCCACTCCAGGATTGCCTTGGTCCATCTGTCGTCCCATCGCCTCGCGATATGGCCTGCCCATCTCCATTTCAACTGTTTTACTCTTCCAATGATGTCACAGACTTTTGTTTGTTCCCTGATCCATGCGCAGGACTTTCTGTCTCGTCTTGTAATGCCAAGCATACATCTTTCCATTCCCCTCTGTGCCACCCGAAGTTTTTGAATTGATTGCGATGTGAGTGTCCAGGTTTCACTTCCGTATGTCATAACGGGTAGAACGCACTGATCGAATACTTTTCTTTTCAGGCAAAGTGGGAGTCTGCTCTTAAACACTATGTTGAGCCTACCAAATGCCTGCCAGCCACATTTAACACGCCGTTCCACCTCCCGGGCGGTATTCCCCTCCATGGAAATCCTCTGCCCAAGATATACAAAGCTGTCCACAATCTCTAAATCCCTTCCTAAAACTGAAATTCTTCTGTCCTGAGCGAAGTTATTGAACATAACCTGACTCTTTTTCAGGTTTATTTTCAAGCCAAATGGTTCGCCAGCCCTTTGCAGTTCTTGTATGCGCCTTTGCAGCTCCTCTGGGTCTTGTGAAATGAGAATAATATCATCTGCAAATCTAAGATGGTTTAAGTTTGCACCATTGATCTTTACCCCATTCTGTTCCCAATCCAGTTTACGGAATACTTCTTCAAGGCCAGCCGAGAAAAGAATAGGCGATATTGCGTCACCCTGCCGTACACCTCGTTCTATATTAATTCCCACTTCAAGATCATCAAGGTGAATTGTGGCTGTAGCTCCATCATATATCGATTTTAATAGGTTTACATAGGCTCTCTCTACACCTTGGCTAAGCAGTGCATCCATTAACGCATGCTTTGAGATGGAATCAAATGCTTTTTCGTAGTCGATAAAAGCCAAGCACAGTGGCATGGTGTATTCGTTGTGCCTTTCTATGACCTGCTGTACAACCTGGATGTGATCCATTGTACTGAATCCACTTCTGAATCCTGCTTGTTCTCTTGGTTGTGCGTCATTCAGTTTTTTTAATATTCTTTTAGAAATTATCTTAGTGAAAACTTTGTACATCACTGATAGGAGGCTTATTGGACGGTAGTTCTTTAAATCTTCTTGTGCTCCTTTTTTATGTAAAAGGATCACTTCTGCATTTTTCCATAAGTCAGGTACTTTTTGTTCTTTGAGGCATTTTGAGTATAATTTTGCCAGTGTTTTATGTAACGTCCGACCACCAGCTTTTAGCATTTCGACAGTTACACTATCCTTTCCTGGAGCCTTGCCGTTCTTCATCAATTCTATAGCATTTGTTACTTCCTCCACTAGGATATCTGGTATTATATATTGTTCTTCCGTGGGTATTGCTGTCCCTGACTGACTCTGATCTTCATATAACTGGGAAAAAAACCTTCTGACAATCTCTAACATTTCGGTACGCGCCCTGCACACTGTGCCATCCTCAGGCTTTAAAGCATATATTTGCGTTCTTTTGTTTCTCAGCTTCTGTTTAGCTTTGTTAATTCCTTTGTTTTCTTCCAGGGTTTTTTGCACTAGCTGCATATTGAATCGGCGCGTGTCCTCTCTGATACGTTTTCTTATAGTTTTGCAGAGCTCAGTGTACTCGACCCTGCCAAAAGGACTACCTGCATTTCTCATTGCTCGCCGTTTCTTCATTAAATCAATGGTCTCACTGGAGATTTTTGTTTGTTTGAGACATTTTTCCTCTGGTGCTATTGAAGCAGCCGTTTGAAGTACATTGTTGGCGATTTCTTCATATTGAACTGATATTTCCACCTCCTCAGAATCTTGTAACGCAGCAAACCGGTTTGACAAAGCAATCTCAAAATCGCTTCCTCTCTCCAGCAGTTTTCCAGAATCCACCTTGCCCTTCGTTGATCTTACCATTTTTTCGCGCTCTTTTCGACAGTCAATCCGAACCCTTGCTCGTACAATTCGGTGGTCACTTCCAACATTAAAATTGTTAAGGACAGTACAATTGGTAAATATTGTTTTATCGTTGGTCATGATGTAGTCAATTTCGCTTGTGAGCCCAGATGGACTTTTCCATGTCCATTTTCTGCTGATATTTTTCTTATAGAATGAATTCATAATATATAGTTCTTGTCCTTCAGCAAAATCAACTAATCTGTCACCTCTATTGTCTCGCTCACCAGTTCCATATGGGCCAGTTGCATTTTCGTCTGTTCTTGTTGTTCCAATTCTGGCATTAAAATCACCCATCAGGATTTTGTACCTACATTTCTCCTTGTATAAAAGCTGGGCCACATCATCATAAAATTCCTCAATTTCCTCATCTTTATGGCTTATAGTTGGTGCATAAGCTTGGACGATTTGAAGCCTAAACTTTTTATTCAGCTGAATAACGCATTGGGCTAATCGGTCGGATGTACTTTCAAATTTTACCGCACTGTCCTTCAGCTTTCGATTGATGAGGAATCCTATTCCGCCTACCTCGAGTGTAGAGTACGTGTCCAGTTGGTTCCAGTTTGATTAACTCTTCACCCTTCCTTCGTGTTTCACAGAGCCCAATAATATCCCAATGTATGTTGTCAAGTTCGATTAACAGTTCTTGCAATCGGGCCTCTGTTTTCATAGTCCGTATATTTAACGTTGCAATGTCAAAAGTCCAATGGCAGCCTGATCTAACCCGGTGATTCTTAGCACCCTCTGCCTTGGGGCAGGTCTTCCCGCTGCCGTAGGTAGTTGCCCCTTGGCCTCCGGGGAATGAGGGCCGTGTTTGAGGTTGTACTGTCATATTTCAACATACTGAAATACCATGTTGAAGGTATGGACCGTAATCTGCCACGCTGGTCCAATGCGGGTTGGCAGATTTTGGATATATATATATATATATATATATATATATATATATATATATATATATATATATATATATATTATATATATATATGTGTGTGTGTGTGTGTGTGTGTGTGTGTGTGTGTGAAAATGTATTAGTTCATTTCCAGAAAGATCCACATTTTTTACAAAAAATAATCTGGAGAGATGACTCAACATTTTCGAGAGTAGTTTTTTACAGACGAAATTTTCACTTCGGGGCCAATAAAAATCCTCATTTTCCAGGAATTCCGCATTCCAAGATAAATTTAGTTTTAATGTTTTTTGTTTAATCATGGACAAACAAAGTCGATACGTTATTTACGATGAACAATTAATTTCACGAAAGTATCTAGAAATAGTAACAATAGTAGTAGAAGATTAGACTGAAAACCTTCCATTGGAAGTGTATTGAAGCAGCTAATACCAGCTTGATGGTACTCCGGTACACTGTACAGAAGAAGTAAACAGGCAACTCTGTGAACTATTCCAATACCGGTGGTTTAGACGTTTAGGTCCGTGGAATTGGCCGCCGAGATCACCCGATTTAACTCCCTTTGATTTCTATCTTTGGGGTACTGTAAAATACAATATCTACCAAACACCAGTAAACACTAGAGAGGAGTTAAAATATCGGGTGAATCAAGTATTCGCAACCTTAGATCCTATTGAGATAAGAAGAGCCGTCACGGAAGGGGTCCATATTAGAATGTGGAAGTGTTTGGAGGTAAACAGTCAGCATTTCGAACATTTGTTATAAAAATAGTTTTTTAGATAGTATTATGTTTCTAATTTTAATTTTGTGTTATTGTTTACTAAAATAAAATAAACCGTTATCTTTGAATTATTTATATTATTTTGTTTTTTTGTCTATAAGTCGAAAAGGCACTGTATGAGACAAATTAATTCTCATGTCATATTGTCATATAACAATCTATGAGGGAACCGTATTCAAAAATGTAGGTATCTAGCTATGCTGGTTGTAAAAAAAAATGTATTCAGGAATGATGACACAGGGAACCTGACATGTTGTTGCCAAATTTCTTAAAAAATATGTTTTATTTCCGAAACGGCTCAAGATTGGTATAATATATGTTACATAAAAAAGATTCAAAATGGTTCACAGAATCTAGAAATGCAGTAGCATATAGAATATTTCATTTAAAAAAAGTAAGAAATCAGCTTCGAGTAGAACTGACATCAAGAATATCATCACTGCATCGCGGGAAATATATTATATAGAGAGTTCATATTCATTTACATAAGCATCCAACATTTAAAATCATTACCTCAAGTAGTTCTCTGTAAACATTTATTGTACGACCCACCGTAAATCACCCTGTATATTATATATGTAAAGTTAGAGTTTCGTGGACTACGTCCAATGAGACAATAGTAGCTGAGTGTCATCATACACCCAACCATTGGGTTTCACAATCTCATGTGGAACACACAACACCTGCGACTCCGACTAAATAAGCATTTTTCTTGGGTACTTGACCGGAAACAAGCCCCACCCATCCCTTAAACCGGATGGCATATGTTTTGTCTCTCGATGTACAAACTCTTTAGGGCGTCGACAAATATCACACATACACACACACACACACACACACACACACACACAAATATATATATATATATATATATATATATATATATATATATATATATATATATATATATATATAATATAAACATTAAAAAGCTACAAGTGTATCATTTAAAATCCTAGTATTTTTTATTCTTGCTCCAGTTGTAGAATTTTATCTTTTGAGGTGAATGTTTGTGCATTCCAAGTTCCGATGTATATTTTTCTCTGTTTATTGTGTTTCTGTTATGTCTGTTCTGTTGTAATTGTTGAATATTTTGCTTCCCCCAGATTCCGTGAGGCAGACCGATTATTCGGTTTACGATTCTACCCACAAGAATACTATATCCCTACGTTTTAACTTTCAACTTAACTTTTGATTTAAAAATTCACGCATTTTATGTATAGACACAACCATTTGTTTCTAGTGTTGGTATGACTGTCCTTGAAATTTAACAGAAGTTTCATATCATTTCGGTTATTAAGTTAAATACTATGGTGTCTTCTGATGACTTTTGATGACTGATGACTTTTGAGGTGATAACTTTTTAAAAATTTCTTGTACTGATACTTGTTAAAAATGTTAAGAACGTGTTAGGGCGATGAACCTTTGTCAAAAAACAATTTCAAGTGGTACAAGGTACTCCCGACATATTTTTACTTTACATTTAAAATTTACCCAGCCAGAATTTTCAATTATATGGTTTCAGTTTATCTCAAAATATAAATCATTTAACTATAGAGTAATAATAAACTATATATTATATTAAACATTACAGATATATTTAACTAACTTGTTTAACTATAATGAGTCCCATTGTGATACGAATTCACAAAACTACTGTTTAGCTTTTCCTAGTTTATTTACCCACATTCTTTCACACAGTTCTAATCATTTCATTAGTTTGTAAGAAACTTAAGTCCATAATTCTCAAAACCAGAGCAAGTTGAACTGTCATTCTAATGATATTAACCCTTTCATTCTCTCAGACTAGACTTTCGCGTACAGTACAATTTCTCTTGACGCTACTTAGATCTAAATTACAATTCCACCTTAATTAATCAGGGGTTAGAATGGACGTCTAATTTATGCTTAAGTGTTAGGCACCGCCATAAAGCGAAGCACCGTGCAATAAAATTATCAGACGTGAGAACATTCTACCGCTCCAGGTGACTGACGGACAACGATCGTTTAAAACGTAATCGCGTTTCTAGAAAAGTATAACTGACTTTATTTTATTTCAGATTATTTTTCCTGCTTTAGTCTTAGTTTTTCAGCCACTGTGTTCATTCTGGTTTATGAATTACACAGTGCTTTAATAAGAAATGGTGATGCGAAATAAATTGTAGTAACTATAATTTTTATATTTATAGTTTTTATTATATTTTATACTATGCTGAAAATCATGGACCATCTTTGTGAATCACGCTTTATGTTTATTTTTGGAAATCGCCTCCAAAGCCGAAGTAAAAGATGCTAGCTATCCGAAATTGTATCGAGGCAGTTTATTTTCAACCCCATTTCCAGTTTTTAAAAATACCTAAAAATTTCACGAAACTAAATCAGGTGCTTAAGGGGATTGATCGAGTAGTAGAATTCTTTTTGGTGCAAAAGTGTTAAACTAACAAGATATTCAGATTCAGAAGAGATGTATAGTGGACTTAAGCTTACCAATGAGGTCCGTGATAAGCCTAGCAGAAATACATTCTAGCCGTTTCGAAGGATTTTGTCCACTTTTGTAAATGTTTCCTTCAGTTTCAAAATCACTGATAGCCGCGAATCAGTTTAAATGTCCTCTCTGCCACAGTGAAATTTTACAAACTACTTAAATGGGCTTCAATCATTTCAACAGTTTATCATTTTTAGTCAATGTCAAATTATATATGCATATATATATATATATATATATATATATATATATATATATATATATATATATATATATTATATTTATATATATATATATATATATATATATATATATATATATATATATATATATATATATATATATATATATATATATTACTATTACTAGGTTCTCGGATAGAACCGCGTTTTAGATTTGTAAAATCTTGACGTTTCGGCTTCCACTTTGAAGCTATTATCAAGAGAATTTCGTGATTTACTGATATGATAATATTATGTTCAAAGTTATATAAGGATCAGAACCAGTCAAGAACAGCAATGTCCACTGAAGAACAAATGCCGGATATCCTGGTGGAGGAAGTTGCAAAGACTATAGACTCGATGAAAGATGGAAAGGCTCCAGGAAAGGATAGTATAACTGTTGAGATGTTAAAAGCTATCGACTGGCGAGTGACCAACGTCGCCAACGTGATCAACGTCGTAAGGCAGCCGGCCTTACCCAGCCTTTAACTGACGTGACTGAGGGGTAATTCGTTGTCGAATTTTACACTCTTGCCTAAAAACAATCACAGACACTTAGGTGTGGATATGTGTGTGGGCATGTGTATGTATCTGAGTGTATATAAGTGTGTGTGTGTGTAGGGTAGGAAGTAAGACGGACAGAAGAATTAAAGAAAAACACCTATCGGAGCGCTGGAAACGAACCAGCTACCTTTGGATTGCCAGGTAGGCGACTAACCCACCAGACTACCACGGCCGACAGAGCAAGCAGGATTCAGATGTAGATTTAGTACAATGAATCACATCTAGGTTCTACAGCAAGTGATAGAAAGACACAACGAACACACTATGCCACTGTGTTTGTGAAGAAGAAGATTCGGGTCATGTTCAATAAATTTGCCAAGGATAAAAGAATTTCTATTTTAGGAATGGATTTGGAAGTTGTGGATCACTATACATATCTTGAGTAGAGGATTTTAGTGGAAGGGGGTACCGTCCGGGAGGTGAAATGACACATTAAATGTGGCTGGCAGGCTCAACATAGTGTTTAAGAACAAACTACCACTTTACCTGAAAATCTTTGATTAGTGTGTCCTGCCCGTTATGACATGCGGATGTAAAACCTGGACACTCACATCGCAATCAATTCAAAAACTTCGAGTAGCACAGAGGGAAATGGAAAGATGTATGCTTGGCATTACTAGCCGGGATAGAAAAATCTGCGCATAGATCAGAGAACAAACAAAAGTGAGTAACATCACAGGAAGAATAAAGGAAGCCTCCAGAGAGGCGATGGGACGAAAGATGGATCTAGGCGATCTTAGACTGAATACCGCTTGACCGCAAACGTCCACGGAGAAGACCGAAAATACAATGGACTGATGATATCATTAGGTATATTGAACCGGAATGGCAGAGGAAAGCTGAGAACCACGACAGTTGGAATCATGCTGAATAGGCCTTGATGTTGTAGTGGATTGACACGGGCTGATGATGATAATAGTTAGTATAATTCTACATTGTCTCCTGTAAAGTAGTTGCCATGGAGACTGTTTGTGTACTCTTTATAGCAGTGCTAGAACTCGGACACTGAAATCGCTTTTACGGCTTGCTCAATGTTCTCCAATATCTAATCATCAATAAATTTTCAATCCTGGGTAAAGGAAACAGTCACAATGTCTAGTGAATAAGGGAACTGTGAATCCACAGTGATGTTTTTATTTGTTAAAATCTCGACAGTATCAAAAAAAACCAAGAGTAGATATCAATAATGACATGTTCCAGAAAATGAAGCTGATTTTCAATACCCAGCATTGTCATATATGGGTATAATCAATTTTATTGGTCAAAATAAGACAAACGGTTGTGTGAGTTAAATTTAACTCTTCTTATGACAATCAGTCAATCGAACAAGATCACAGATTCTGTTTGATAGTTTCATGTCTTCTTGCAGTGGAAGGCCTTTTACTGAGAGGTTTGTCTTTAGTCAAGTATCGCCCTTCTGAGAATGACTTAAACCACCTGAAAACATGTGTCCTTGATAAAACAATGTTTCCATAGGCCTGTTGAAGTTTTGCAAACCTAGTTCAAACTAATACTGAAGACGCATCAGCTGTTGGCCCATGCCTCTGTCAAGGAGAGGCCAGCAGTACTGCCGGATTGAACGCTAAAGCACCAGTCTTCCAGTCATCGATCCAGGTGGAGGCGAAAGTTGAAGGGGGTCAAGTTTGGTTTCCCGCTGGTTAAATTAGTCGACCTCAAGTATGGATTTTTAAATATAATTTTTAAAATTCATAAAAATACCGAAAGGAATTAGCCCAAAATTATGGGTTTCCATCGAAATTCTTTGTGAATTTTGTGAATTATTATAATGTGGTAGAAGGCCTATGTGAGTCAATTATCAAAAACGCGTATACGATTAGTTCAAAGTTTCATTTAAATAATGCTGAAAAGTGGTTGAAGGCTTTCTTCATTCCAGTTGTAATGACGAAAACATCAACAAAGTGAAGAAAATGGCAATAAAAATTCCATATTCGAGCTTAAGGGAGATGGCTCAGGATATGCACATATATCACGAAGTTTTGAATATGAGAGGTCTCGCAGCACGCCTTGATCTGAAGAAGCTATTTTTTTAAAGGGGTCCCGAGTGTCGTATAATTTAAAATGGATCGGTTACGATCATATAATCTCAAGGGTTAAGCACGAATAAAATATTGTTCTCAATGTGATAAGATCGTAAAAATTTTGTCAATTTTGAACTGTTGCTGCGAGACAAAATAACTGACTGTATCACATATTTTGTATATTCTTTTTTAGTAAATATCCGACGGAACTTGTTAAGTCTATTTTGTAATGTTCAGCTTCATTTTCTAATTTCCATGTAACTGCCACCCTTCGTATATGGGATTTTCCAATCATTAGAGAATTTTCTATACGGACACACCTTCCTTGACAACAAGAAGTAGAAATGATAAAAGCTGTTTCGAAGCTGTCTCTGTTTCGGTCTTTCATTACAATACCAAACCAAATCATTTTCATAAAAATTAGCAATTGTCTCTACTTAACGGGGTGGGAAGACTTGGAGGGGGGAGGGTTAAGTGCCACGCTACCAGTCTAATTTTCTAATATAAAATTTTAAAAACCTATATTTAACAGATTTTTGCCACATTTAATACATTTTCCATAACCTTTATCAACATATCTGATAAACTTGAAAATATTTACTACTAAACATCAAATCACTGTTTAAAACTTCTCGATGCACATTTTACTAACCATGTTAGTATCATCAGGAGAAGATTCAATCAGATTAAAACAGTTAAATAAGATGAAATGATCTCATGATAATGCTAACATGGTTAGCAAAACGTGCGACGAGAAGTATAAAAAAGTGATTTGGTGTTTAGTGGTAAATTGTGTATAGTGTTTTATACCGAAGGTCCAAATAGAAGAATTCATCATATCTGGTGTTAATGCACAAATTACGAGGTGTGGCTATTAAATAACGAGACTGACGGTGCTACAGAAGAAGTACGCATACGCCAAACGCCAGCGACAAACATCTGTTTAGTGTGAAGCTTTCTCTTTCTAATGTAGTACCTTTCGCTTCTGTACACTAATCCGTACAACCGTAGCCTTCATTCGAATTAGAGTTGTTTTTTTGCTTCGCCGGAAAAATGTTCAGTGTAACAATAGAGCAACGAATTGTTGTGAAATTTCACTTGAAACTTGGAAAAACCGCTACTGAAATTAATAATTTGTTGCAATCAATGTTTATCGCGTGTACATGTTTTTGAGTGGTTTAGGCGTTTTCAAGATGGCCGAGAAGATGTTGAAGATGACCCACGCTCGGGTCGCCCTTCGACATCAAAACGGGATAACAATATCGAAAAAATCGGTAATCGGGCTCGATCTGACCGTCGGATAAGTATTCCTGCGATTGCTGAAACTGAACGAATTGACAAAGAATTCACGTTCTTGCTGAACTCCGTGAAAGAATAAGGAAAAAACGACCCGAATTGTGGAAGGACAAGTAATGGGTTCTCTACCAGGACAATGCACCGGCTCATGCGTCATTGTCTGTCAGGTTTCTATTTAAGTACCGCATCCCAGTGTTAGATCATCCGTCCTATTCGCCGGATCTTGCGCTATGTGACTATATGTTTCTGAAGGTGAAATCTGCATTAACAAAAAACAAAATTTGAATCCGTTGAAGCTGTGAAAGAGAAATCGGCATGTGTTCTGAAGGAGCTTGCAGAAGAAGACTTCCATCACTGTTTCAAACAATAAAGATTCGTATGGGGCGTTGTAGGAATAGAGGAGGGGTGGATATTAAAGGTGAAGTAAATATGTATGAAATCAAAATAAAATGTTTTACAGCGTTAAACTTGTTATTTAATAGTCACACCTCGTATAAGCGTTTCAATAATTATCCTTATTATTACCTATTAATTTATTTTTGAATTATTTATAGCTAATACTGCATATCGGGTAAATAAACGAATTCAAAACTTTTGAAATTAACTAAGGTTTACCAGCCGTTTGGCAAACTGCCTTCTTTATCTTAGAAAACGATCCAACCGAGTTGAGTCGCAGAGCGAGAACAAATTTTTGCCACCGTAGCGCCGCTACGGTCCACTGACGAACTAATTCATCAGAACCAGTTGACGAAACGACTGGCACGTTACCAAGCTTTGTGCCAACTTTATAATTATCTGAATGGATTTTGAGCATCTCCGGCGATAATTATAGGTAACGTTCAACTAGAAATCTGTAAAATATTTTATGAAATAATATTTAAAGAACTTGAAACATTTATTCAGAAATAAAATATGGTCATTAAATTAGTTGTACAAAAGCATAATTAAAGAGAACAGTATATCCTAGTTCTTGTTTTCACATCATTAATAACTGACTTTACTACCTTATAATGTTATCTACTTTTAGATACAGCTAGAATTTAGAACTACCAGGATTTGTTTTGAATAATTTGGTTTTTGAAAAAAAAAATGTTCTTTATAGTTAGCAGATCGCATAGCAAAACTTTTAAAAGTTAAGGCAGGTATCACATTACTATTTTGTTTTAACGCCTTTTTTTTTCGTGATATTTGTTATGTATGACAATCCTTGCTAACATATTTAATCACAGGCATTAAATGTTTATTTATCTCTTTAATTACACATGTAATGAATTCCTTTTGCTCTGGTTCGCTTCTTTGACAAAGATATTTGTAATTTGTTTCATAATGCTGTTTTCCAAACAATGTTGTACATACCACTGTACCAGAACATAAAACACACACCGCTTTATCACCTTTAGTAATCATGCTATATCTTCCAGTCCACCCAGAGTTTGAAATTCTCTATTACACTTATGTTGTACTTTTTGTTTTTTTCCAACTACTCATGTTGAATAATACTTACAACGAAAAAATCAATTGTTCCGGTTAGATAACTAAATTCCTTAATTAACATCGTGCCCAAATTATTTTGTCGCGTGCATGTTTAAGATATATTGCCTAAAGACAATAATAAGCAATTAGAATACTGCAAGCATTTACGCCTGTATAAAACCGATTATTTCATCATAAACTACTTCCATCAAATTGGCCATATTCATGCAAAATTGTTAATGGGTTTCGGATTATTTTTATAAGGATTTTTAAGGGCAAAGATTTGTTTAAACAAATCCCAAACCATACAGCAACTGAAGGGCATCCATGTAGAAATCGCTGTAATAACACCAGATCTAGTGATAAAAATTACGGAAACTGTGCTAGTAATGGACACAAAGTTGCATTGCTACTGATGGGTCACATTTGATTGACATAATTTAATTATTACAACATTCAAAGAGGAAAAAATACATGCTATATCAAAATGAGATTCTGTCTAGTCTCCTTAAATAACTCGTAAATAATTAAAATGGTATCGTGAATCTTGCCCCAATCTTTAGTAAGTAGATCGTAGAGCAATTTTTTTTATTTTTGAAAAAGATATCCACGCCCGGGTCGCCCTTCTACGTCAAAATGGGATGATAATATCGAAAGAATCGGTAATTCGGCTCGATCTGATCGTCGGTTAAGTATTGCTACGATTGCTGAATGAATGTGTAGGGCGAATTTTACATAACAATTTCAATATGCAAAAAGTGTGTGCCAAAATGTTGCCTAAAATTTTCATGTTTGAACAACAAGAAGCTCCCAAAAATGTTTACTGACACTTTGAATGCCATTGAAAATGATCCAAACTTATTGGAAAGGATAACATGTGACGAATCGTGGTTTTTTACTTATGATCCTAAAACAAAGCGTCCATCCATGTACTGTACAGAGCCCAAATTCACCGAGCATATCATATAGCAACTCAAGGGCATCCATGTTGAAATCGCTGTAATAACACTAGATATGCTAATAAAAGTTATGGAAACTGTGCTAAAAAATTAACACAAAGTTGCATTGCTACTAATGGCTCACATTTGATTGACATAATTTAATTATTACAACATTCAAAGATGAAATAAATATAGGTTATATCAAAATGAGATTCTGTCTAGTTTCTTTAAATATCTCGTAAATAATTAAAATAGTAGCGTGAATCTTGCAAATATATATATTATATGCATATATATATATATATATATATATATATATATATATATATATATATATATATATAAAAATATATATATATATATATATATATATATATATATATATATATATATATATATATATATATGTATATATATATATATATATATATATATATATATATATATATATATATATATATATATATATATATATATATAAGTAGTTGCTATACGGTCTACTTACTAAAGATTGGGGCAAGATTCACGCTACACTTTTAATTATTTCGATTACATTAATAATTACATAAATAATCACGCAGTGAAAAATCCAAAGAAGGAGAATTATTGGAAGATGGCATAACTCCTGGAGGAGAAACTTGAGGGAATGGTTTCAGTGCACGTCTCTCCAACTTTTCAGATCGGCTGCCTCAAAAATACAATGATGATTGCCAAATTTTGAAACGGAGAGGGCACTTGAAAACGAAGTTAGCAATTAAAATATCAATTGTCTAAAATGGAATAAAACCGCTGGATTAACATGGAAACAAAAATATTTTATATTTATATTCATATTTATATTATTATTATTTTACACCCTTAAACCCAATAAACCTTTCACAATAACAGTAATTTAACATTCCACGCCATCAATACTTCGCAAGTAATATTCCCCTAATATTCAAAGCTGGAGTAAATTGAACCCTTATTGCGGAGTGACATTCCTCTTGGCACTACTTAGCTCTACATTATAATATCATCTTAATTAACCAGAGGGAAGCATGAACGTTTAATTTATTCTTAAATGTTAGGTACCGTCATAAAGCGAAGCACCATGCAATAAAATTATCAAATACGAGCCGATTTTACTTCTCCAGGTATCCATCCTTAAATGGGTTATAACGTTTCCGAGAAACTATGAAAATTTCTTCTAGACTTAATTTAGCTTTTTCAACGTTTCGCATATTTATTTATGTGTCAAGCTGTGGCGATTCATGGATTTTTAAAGTGGGAAGGCGTAGAAAAAAATTGTGCTGCTAAAGATTTTTTTTTTCCCCTTCTCCTTTTTACTTTTTGTGTTATTGAAACTCTATACAGGAGGTGAACCAGGAAAATGAGTTAAAGCAAAGAAACTGAACGGAAATAAAATATGGTGTTTTCCTCTAAAAAAATGTTTAGTGTGATAAATGTTGGAGAGGTAGCACCACGCCGGCCCTCACGAGCCGCTACCGGTTTCAAGTATGATGCAAAATATTTGTTTCTACTATTTATTTCAGAGCTAACCAAAACTATTACTATTGAATCAAAACTGCCTCCACATATTCACCCATTTGAAAATATTTACGTTCCTTGAAATAACAACAAAAATCAGTCCCTTTGAAATTGGTCGCTGCTTGTAAAATGGTATTTGTTTGATTTTTAACACACCACTGTCGAATAGTTATTGTGGCCTGTGATCGTACCTTATCATGATGCAAAAATTATTAATTGTTTTACCACAAGTTTGAATGTGTGAATATAATGATTATGTTAGATTAGTTAGATTATGTAGAATCATATATTGTCGCAATCTTTCTTAATTCGTAGCTTTTCTTCTCTAGTCGATAATTTTAATTCTCTATAGATCCCTCTCTATCTCTTCTCTCCATCTCGATCTTAACCTTCCCCCCTCTTGCATCCTAATAATTTTTCTGGGATTCGATCTTCCTGCATTCTTAAAAAACTTTTTCAATTCCTGGTTTGTTCGCCTCTCCCATCTGCCATCAACCCTTTAGCCTCTAAATATATTTTTCTTAGTTAATTAGTAATACTTATTAATGTGCTGAGATTTTTCTAACCTTGTATAGAATGTTTGTGGCTCTATTTTACTTTTCATTATAACTGTAATGTCACCAGTAAATGTCAAACATTGGTGCCGCCTATAGTATATTGGTATGGGTAATTACAAATCTTTTGTCTGATTCCGTCTCTGATTTCAAATTTTTCTTACAGGTTTCCTTTTATTTGAATACTGTTTTCTGTTCTCTGCATGGTAAACTTTAAGATGATAATTATTTTTTGGTTGACATTTAACTCCTTTAAAGCTTTATACAGTAGAAGTCTCCTCTCTCTTAATCCCTCAAAAACACTTAAGCTAACTTAAAAAACGAATGGTTGCATCGATACGTAGTACGTCCGGATTTTTATAACAAAAGTCACCTTACGTAGTAAACATCGTATTATAGTTTATTATACGGGATGTCCGGAAATAATGTCGAAATATTTTTGGAGGTGACTATAGGGATTAACATATAAAAAGGGACCTATAAATATACCCCAAAAATTGCATCTTAAAGGGGCTAGTGCCCCTTAAGTGAAATTCGGTATACTTCAATAAGTTAGAATGGAAAAAACGTTTTTTGTGTTAATAATTGAATATTTTAGTCAGGGGTGTCACATACAGGGGCGTCTCCTTGGTAAATGTTGCTATAACTTTTTTGTTTTTAATTTTTTTTTTATTACTATAGAAGTATTACTATAGTAATTTTTTTTTATTACTATAGAAGTATTAATATAGTAATATTTTTTTATTACTATAGAAGATTGTATGCAGAGGCTTTTCCCGGAAGGATACTTCCTTGTATAGAAACATTTACAAACCTGCATAGAAGATTATGCGAAAGGGGATCTTTCATGCCTTCCAAATATATATGACTGTGGAAAAATCCGGAGCACCAGAACTGTAGAAAATGAAAAACGAGCTTTAGAAAATGTAGCAGAAAACCCAGGAATAAGTGTCAGACAAATTGCTGTTCAAGAAGGCATTCTTAAAAGTATCGTGGTGGAAATTGTTAGAAAGCAAGCGCTCTATTCATACCATTTGCAGAGAGTTTAAGCCTTAAAGCCTAATGACCTGTCACAAATAATCCAGTTTTGCCAATGGTTAAATGAACAATTGCGTTTAAATACAAATTTTATACAGAACATTCTCTTTACAGATGAAGCTATAAAGCTATTTACAATAATCACAATAATCATTCTTCTGACAATAATCATTTATGGGCGGAAGAAAATCCAAATGAATTTTTTGAGTCGGGGCATCAAGACAAGTTTTTTATTTGGCTAGGGATACTAAAGAATTTTTTGATTGAACCGTTTGTGCTTTCCAACCATTTAAATAGACAACAGGATTTGAACTTCTTGGAAAACCATTTGCTGGACCTAATGTAAAATGTATCAGTTTAGATATGGTATGTTTTTTATGCACGATGGGGCTCCGCCTCATTCCTCTCTAAATGTAAGAACGCATTTAGATCAGTTATATCCAGGACGATGGATAGGACGTGGTGAGCCAGTGCATTGACCACCACGTTCCCCCGATTAAAAATCATCTCGATTACTTTCTGTGGGGATATTTGAAGGCATTACTTTATGCTATCCCGGTTTAGAGGAATTGCAGCAACATGTGATTATATGAAGAATAAGCCTGGTATTTTGATCAGCGTAAGATATTCTATGATGAAAAGAATTTGAGGGTGCATTGAGATGAATGGAGGTAATTTTTAGCATCTGTTGTGAATAAGTGCTAAATCCGTAATAGTAATTAGTCTTGTTATTGTTGGCTACTAAATAAATGGTTTCGTACAACGGTGCCTACTTAATAATTAAGATGCATTTCGATATATCGTGCATCGATTTAGGAAAAGTCAGTTTTCTAGAAAACGATCTATCCTAACGAGATGAAATAAGGGGACCTAAAATAAATAAATACATTTTTTTACCTAAAAACCTTTGCGATTCAATAATTTAATTTAAAAAATTAAAAAATACTACAAACAAGAAGTTATTTGTCAAGGAGACATTCTATGTGACGCCCTTGACTAATATATTTACTTATTATCAAAAAAAAACTATTGATATTAAAGCATACAGTATTTCACAAATTTAGCATAAACCGTTATGAAAATATTGCGAAAAAAAAGATCTTTAAAGTTCCCCCAATTTTTGGAATATGTTTGTAGGAACTTTTTTTATGTTTTAATCCCTAGAGTCACTTCCCAAAATATTTCGACGTCATTTCCGGGCACCCTGTATAAGTAGATTATTGTTATTTTCATTACCATTAAGACTTTTTTGTTTTTATATATATATATATATATATATATATATATATATATATATATATATATATATATATATATATATATATATATATATATATATATATATAAATTCATTCCTGAGACATCTATTGACTACAAAAGTTTTTGAATCAACTTGGCAAACTGCATTCCCTATCTTAGAAAACGATCAGACCGAATTGGGTCACACAGCATAGATAAATTTCTATCGCAGCAGCACCGCAGCGCTAGACCATCGAACCAACTCATCGGAATCAGTTGACGAAACGATTTTGGCACGTTACCAAACGTTGCTCCAGCTTTGTAATTGTCTTTGTGACTTTTGAGCGTCCCTAGCTATAGTTATATGTCGAGTGCATCAACTGAAAATCTTTAACGTTTTAGAGAATTTTTACAGTTTTTACAGTTTGGACAACATTATTTTAAAACATAATTACCATGTCTGTACTTTTGGATGCAATCAACAAACATGTTATTTTTCTAAAATTGTTATTTTTATTTAAAAAGAAAATCTCGAAGTATCTATTCAGATACCCTCTACAAGAATAGTAAATTTTATAGACGACAATACTCGATAGGGCTTTTACGAAAATAATGACAATACATTTGCTAACATAATATTTGATGCTATTCCCATTGAGCACATATAATTTGCATTAGGATGAAGTGATGTTGAATTAACTATGAATTGTAGCAGTATACTAGATATGCAAATCCATCTTTAACAAAATTAAAGCTACGGATTCAGCCTATATTAAAAAAATCGGTTGTTATTACAACGGAAAATATCGTTTACTGAATTTTCATTTTTCATTTCATGTTCGAAAATTATTTTACAATTTTGTTATCATTCTGAATCCTGCTTGTTTTCTTGGTTGTTCGTCCTTCAGTTTTCTTAATATTCTTTTAGATATTATCTTTGTACAAACTTTGTGCATTACTGATAGGAGGCTTATTGGACGTTTAAATCTTCCTGTGATCCTTTTTTATGTAAAAGGGCCATTTCTGCTTCGTTCCATAGGTCAGGTACTTTTTGTTCTTTGAAGCATATTGAGTATAATTTTGCCAGTGTTTTATGTAAAGTCCGACCACCAGCTTTTAGCATTTCGACAGCTACACTGTACTCCTGTTTCCTAAAGGCTTGCTGAATGTCATCAGACACCCAACCGTTGAGTTCCACAATCTCATGTGGAACACACAACAATCTGCGTCTCCGCCTAAATGAACACATTTTTTTTGGTTGCTTGACCGGGAAGGAGCCCCACTTATCCCTTCAACTGGATGACATATGTTTCGTCTCTCGAGGTTCAGACTCTTCAGGGCGCCGACATATACCACACCATCAAGAATAGGGAGACCCTATCCACAGCCAACAACCCATGTTTTGGCCGACCTCCCGTCGGAAGGCGCATATATCTAGTGTTAGGGGGAATAAGCAGTTGAAGGGATAAGCGGGGCTCCTTCCCGGTCAAGCAACCAAAAAATGCGTTCATATATATATATATATATATATATATATATATATATATATATATATATATATATATATATATATATATATATATATATATATATTTCATCTGTTATCCATTGTTTCATAGCCTACTAAATTAAAAATATTTTTATCCTAAAACAGAGCAAAACACCTTTTAGTCATTGTTTTAAATATATTATGAACAAAAACATACAATATTTATCTCGTTGGATTCAGAAAAAAAAATGCCAAGAATGCCAAATTCAAGTAGTGTTGTGATATGAAGAAAAAATAAGTTAGCTTTGGATTTGAAGTTCTGACACAGAGATAGAGAGAGAGAGAGGATGCTTTCCAAAGTGTTTGTTGCCGCTATTCTGCATGTCAGAGTCAACTATTTTGTTCAACAATCCAACACGCTTTAAAGCCCAATCAAAAACAAAACAGGTTAGCCTCATAGAGCTGCAATATACGGATGACTTTGTGCATGCGGATGTAGTATATAGGCGTTGTAAATGGTTTTTGACTTCCTTAATGAGACCCAAGGTGCATTCGGACTTAAAATTAAAGGAACTTAAAAGAACACAGTAAAATCAGAGTTTACAATCCCATCATAATTTTCACCTTGAGTTCCGACTCTTCTGTCTGGAACTGAATAGTGGCTACTGTATCTGAAGCAAATAAAACAACGAAAATAGATTTCATCTAGGTTGTCTCCTGGAAAATGGCAAGATTATCAAGCGAATGTGGAGATACTTGAAAAAACCAATATTTTGAGCATAAAATCGCAGATCATAAAAGCTCAGTCGAGATTAGGTCATTGCCAAAGGATGCAGGATAATAGGATTCAGATCCTCTATGGCGAATTAAAAACAATACGTGAAATCTAGGAGGTTCAACGGAAACAGATGGCCAACGATAAACCCAAATGACTTGAGGAGATATACAAAGCTTAATAACTCCATAAAGAAAATAATCGCCAAAAAGTCGCAGCCAAAAGGTGGTCGCAAAAATTCAAACAGGCTGGACCGCATCTGTCAATTCTCTATCTTCCTGACCTTAAATGATCAGCATGCGGAAGACCAGGCAGATCTAAGCTAGATTATTCGAGCCACTTTAAATCCATAATTCTTCACACACTTTCAGTTTTACACTTCCTTCTTCCACAATAGCTCAGAAAAATTTTAGTCATGCAGGGGTCAAACTCGTACCGAGTTGACAGCCATATGCATACGAATGATGCTAATCTAATACGCTGATATATAATACGAAAACATTATTGTTGAATTTCAAAATTACATACCGCAAGACAGTAACAGCAGAAATTGGTAGGGTAAATTATACTTCCTTCCCGTACTATTTTGGCATATCTCTAACTCAACTTTACATATTTGATTCCTATATTGATATTAGAAATATCTATCTACCTATACTCAAAATGAAACGCATATAAAATAGAATTGTAAAGAGATTGAAAATTATTCGCTTCAAGAGGAACAATGTCACATGCACTCATTTAATGTTTAATCTTGTTGAATCGAGTGTTGCTTATTTCAATGATGCTTATTGAAGTAATAACTACTACTGCCATCAACTAGTGGACATTAAGTAAAAGACAAAAAAAAACATTTTTTAATATCAGTTATGCGAGCGAAGAGGTTCACTCCACCTAAAAATTGTTTCGTTTCCAATACAAATCGGACCAGTATAATTCAATTTCAAAGTCAAATTCAGTTAGCGTTTATTTCGAAAACCAACACCACCGCAGTCGAATCAAGGAACAAAATTTGTGAAACCGCTGGTGGAAAACTTTAGGCAGATATCCATGTTAAATGTGGACGAGCGTATGCATTTTATCGCCGGAACGTGGCGATAACTCCGAGGTGAAAAGGTTTCGGACGTGTCAATAAAACTTACACGGCAACTTAGACACTGACCTAAAAAGCTATTCGAGATAAATTCACGTCAGGAATTGTTGATTTTCCGTTTCCGTGATGGCGAAGTGGAATTTGACCAATGAAAGATAAAAATCCACATCCTTTATTTAGACAACCTTAAAACGAGGGTGGTCAGTGAATTATTATCCCAAACATCTTTGAAAAACAAATGTAAAGATATTTATGTGGCGTTTGTTAAATGACGATGGTGATTGTTTAGATTTGCCCGTAACCAGTAATGCCGTTTATAAATAAATTCACGCACAATATAAAAACACATTTACGTTTTTACCCCAGAAAATTTCAAAGATAAAGAGTCAAAGAAGATTTATGAGAAAAGTGGATGTCAGAAAATTAAAAAAAAAAAAACCAGAAACTATTTTATGGAACCTCAAAGTAAATAAGAAAAGGAAAATAATAAAATATGAATATCAAAGATAAAATGGAAAGGTGACTACCAAAGAAGCTAAAATATTGGAAATGTGGAAAAACTACCAACATAATAACTACAATGCAATGGTTGATATGAATGAATCACAAATAATACGAGAAGAGCAGGTATACGAGAAGAGCAATCAAAAAACTAAAACTGGAAAAGCACTAGGGAAAACAACAGACAGACCAACTCTTGGAATGATGGAGTATATAGGTAATGAAAAAGTGAAGCAACGTTCCCGATCAAGCAACTAACAAAACTCTCATTTTAGCGGCGACGCAGGTTTTTGTGTGTTCCACATGGGATTGTGGATCCCAGTGGTTACCGTTGTCTCATTGGACGCAATCCAAAGAAATGAAAATATATATATATATATATATATATATATATATATATATATATATATATATATATATATATATATATATATATATATATATATATATATATATTACTATTTTTTTATTTATTAGGACTTTTGGTCAGTAATTAAGTTTTAATTTTTAATTTTTTTTATTAACGTTTCGGTTCCACAATGAACCATCCTCAGAATAATTCTACAATACATATAACTTTTATAAAAAACACAAACTTAGATTTAAAAACTTAACAATATTAAATTAAACAATTAATTTCAAAAAATGTTTAACTAATATGTGATAATTTTGTATAAAATTTTAAAATGATTTATTTGACTTTGACATATTTAACAATTCTTTCACCTTTAAATTTTTGTTTTTTATTATAATATTTTATTTATTATATTTATTTATTATATTATTTATTATATTATGGTTTTTTATTATATTTGTTATATATTATGGTTTTGAATTTGTTATGAGGAATGATATTAGATGCAAAAATAAAAAATTATGAAAATTTATTATTTAATATTGTTATTATATGTACAACTTAAATTATCTGTATCATTTCTGAAATTAATGGTATTATATGTTTTTTTTTATATAAATCATTTCTTTTACATTTCTTTTTTATACTGTTTTTCAAAATCTAGGATTTTTATGTCGTTAAAATTAAAGTTGTGTTCATTATCTATAGCATGCCGAAATAAATAAACAATAAATTTTTTGGATATTAACATCACGTATGATAAGGATGGCAATATCAAAACAAATTGGTAATTATACACCAAATAAATATAAAAAAGGTGGTATTAATTCTTTAATTGATAGAGCTGTTATTTTAACTAATCCAAACAATAGGCCAAAATATATAAATAAAATCGAAAAAACACTAGAAGATAATAAATATCCAAAAAAATTTTACGAATCGGTAATTAAAAATAGAATACATAGAATATATAACAATAATAACATAACAAATAAAACTAAAAATAAAAATTACATACCTTTACCATACATACCAGAAATAAATAATAAAATATAAAAGTTCTTAAACCATATAATATAAATATAGCAGAAATACCCAATAATAGCACTAAACAAATATTTACAAAATTAAAACCACAAACACCCAAAATGGAACAAACAAATTTAATTTACAAAATTGATTGCTTAAACTGCCAAGCTCATATAAACATGGCCAAACTAAGCAATATATAAAAAAGCATTAGAAACTTAGAACCAAACATAACTGCCCTTTCAAGGCATGCTATAGATAATGAACACAACTTTAATTTTAACACATAAAAATCCTAGATTTTGAAAAACAATACAAAAAAAGAAATATAAAAGAAAGGATTTATATAAAAAAGACATATAATACCATTAATTTCAGAAATGATTCAAATAATTTAAGTTGTATATATAATAACATTATTAAATATTAAATTTTCATAATTTTTTATTTTTGCATCTAATATCATTCCACATAACAAATTCAAAACAATTAGATTATAATGAAAAACAAAAATTTAAAGGTGAAAGAATTGTTAAATATGTCAAAGTCAAATATGTCATTTAAAAATTTTATACAAAATTATCACATTATCACAAAAAAAATAAAAAATTAATTGTTTAATTTAATATTGGTGAGTTTTTAAATGTAAGTTTGTGTTTTTTTTTTAAAGTTATATGTATTGTAGAACTATTCTGAGGATGGCTCATTGTTGAACCGAAACGTTAATAAAAAAAATTAAAAATTAAAACTTAATTACTGACCTAAAGTCCCAATAAATAAAAAAATAATAATAATAATAAACGGTCAAGAGAATACATGTAATAAAAATATATATATATATATATATATATATATATATATATATATATATATATATATATATATATATAATGAAAATATAATAATAATAAACCAGCAATCAAATAATCTGTCTAAAACCATGAGAGAATGAATCAAGGTCGGTCCTCAGTTATGGGCAGCAGGTATGGTTTCCTTACCTCTTCATCCTATCGACCTGACGTCTACAGTCGTTTGAATCACGTGCTTTACGCAACATCTAAAAGTCCCATAATTTATCAGGAATGCGCAAATCCACAGGGAAACCAAATCTCTAATAATATAGACATTTCTATCAATGTTGATGGATACATTCCTAAACATGGTATGCCTTTCGGACAACCTACTAATTAGATCATCAACAGTTTTACTGCATGCCACTGTCCTTGAATGACCATTTTCATTGATCCTAAACCGGCTCAAAGGACGGCACATAACATCTCTTCAACACCATGACGAATATGCACGAAGTTGGAAAATTTCAAAGACCAAGAGTTGGAGCTTCCTAGTCAACTTACAATACATGAAAGAAGTAGTAGTAGTCCACAGAAGGCCTTGGGGTTGTGGGATTGGTGGCCTTCTAGTTGGCCCAGGATGTTTTTACCGATTTTCTGTCCCCTGGCTAGACTAGGAGGATGGGCATATTGAACTGAATTATCTTGCAATGAAGAATTCCGATTGATACTTCGTGGAAGTTGATTCGAAGAATTTGGTTTCTCAGTATCTTTTTTAGCGTTGAGCTATCTTTGAAGCTTGTTGTAGATTACAGATATATGTCACAGCAAGACAAAGAAATGTCGTTCGTGAAAATGTGGATTTGACATCACGAAACCTTGGAATGTAGATATTGAACAAGGCTGCAATGAGAGAGCCTTATGGAATTCCCGACAGGGCGGGCTTCCTCATTAAAAGGGTCTTCTTTAATTTGACTTGGAAGGTCCAACCTTTAAAAAATGAACCAATAAATAGGATTGTGTCCCAAGTGAAATATAATTCGATGGTCTTATTAAAAGTGCATCATGCACTACTTTATAAAAGATTTTCGGAAGACGGAGAAATACGCACCGGGAAGCCAGCGCTTTAAGGTATCCCATAATTTGGGTTTCTGAAACCGCTAGCTTCTCTATAGACGTTCCGCTCGGAATCCAAAATGGTCATTTGGAATAATGTTATTAAGTTCCGCATAATCATTAAGAGCGTGAAAAGTCACATGTTCCACTATCTTTGAAAGGGAACTAATTAGGCTAATTGACCTGTTATCTAAACTGAAGCTGCCAGCTTTCTTAGAAATCACGGCTATTATGACTTGCCTGCCTGAGCTTGAGAAATATTAAAGTGTCGAAAATGGAATTTACGAGGTTAGTGATCCTCGAGTCCACATAGTAGGATGTTTTTTGAGTTACACGACAGTAATGCCATCGTATCCTAGATTTTGGGGGTACAAGTTTCAAGCCAATTAAATAAATTTTATTGCTTATAAAAGCTGCCCCAACATGGTTGCAAACTGTCATCACTTTAAGTCTTTGACTTGATCAACCATTAAAAAACGGTAATATTTAAATATACAGGGTGTTCATATTTCTACACCAGTCACTAATATTCACCTACAGAAACTTTTTTTTAATGTTTCCTTCACTTCATGAGTCAAATCCCACTAATATTGATAATAACAATGATTAAAACACTTGGCATTTGTTTTACAACATATTCAAAATATTCTCTGACAGGTTTTGGCCTCGCGACCATTCTCAAAGAGAGAGAATATCTTAAATATATTGTGAAAAAAATACCAAATGTTTTAATCAGTAGAGTCATTCGGGTCAAATGTGCGCACTTAAGCATTCAAAGTGGTATCAAAATTAGACGATAAGAAATAAGGAAAAATGAAACCATGCATATGATAAAGTATTTATTGAACTAATAATTAAATTATAAAATAACACATAAAACCTTGACATTAAAAAAACCGAACCGAATTGCGGGGTTATACCGAATTGCGGGTAAGTATACGCATTTGGGGAAAGTGTGGGCATTTTTTTTATAGTCAGAAATGTCTTAATAGAAAATTGTCTTGAGGACTAGATTAGATCAATGTATAATTAGAGATCGATTTATAAATATAAACCACAGAAAATCAGTTCACTACAAAGGAACTTAAAAAAAATCGATGATAATTTTAGGAGGAATCTTCTTGGAAATTATTACATTCAAAACTACCTCCTTCATAAAAAGTGCTTTGTTCATGCCACCAATCCATGCATATAATACATTCGATCCATTCTTCAGAAAGAGGTTTTGTGTATATTGCTACTTACAGAGTGGACATAAATATTTTTTTAAATTTGAGTTAGTAGCCTCCGACTTTTTTCCAACTTTTTTTTCGTCAGTACAATTTATTTAATTCGCATGCCAGGAAGGCGCAGCATCGCTCAATGCTAGTTTACGAATTCTTTCCTTAGGATATTTTTTTTATTATCGAGTCGTTTTTTTTCTAACTGTTGTTTATAAGGACTAGCAGTAATTATTTGGGATTTAATTGCAGTTCGATTGGAACAACGTTTCTCTTTCATTTTTGGAAATGTTGAGATCGTCGAGATTGGTATATGTTGATGCTGATTATCTTTATTAGAGCTTGCATTCTTTGAAACTCTGGCTGTAGATGTTGATGGAGCTTCAATAGAAAGTTGTTCGTCAGTAGGATCTACAATCATAAGAGTTGTGGAAACAAACTCAGCAATGAATTCCTCAACCAGTCCTGCATGATTGCTTCCAATATCTGATGATGTTTCAATCCTTGCTACTGGTTGTCCATTATTTTTTCTTGAGGATTCATCATGTGCAGCAACAACATTTTGTTCGTCTTGAGGAACGATTTGGTCTATGACCGATGATGGAGCAAAATTTGCCTCGCTAAACAAATCGTCATTGAAAGGGTATATTCCACTTACTTTAAAACAAGGTTCAGCATTCCCTAATGTGGCGAGTTTTTTGTAAGCTTCATTGAATAATCGAGCTACATAGTATTGGTTAATAGCATTTTCGGGAAACTCTGACATGAATTTATTACATTCAACAGAATATTTAGCTTTCAGGAAACTGAAAAAAAAGATCTATCCAGTGGTTGGAGTTAGTGGCTTCCATGTGGTGGCAATGTTAACATAATTTTATTATGTTCACGAGCATATTTCACTGCCTCTAAACTAATATGGAAAGAGTAGTTGTCAAGAAGCAGCAGTACTTGATCTTGTAGTGTAGGGTGGACAAAGGATTGAAAATATTCTAACCAGATGATAAACAGATCTGTGTTGACAAAACCACTATCAGACACCAAGCAGATGCTCTGAGAAGGTGCACCATTTAATAAATAATCACGAGATCTTCTTCGGGGATAAATAAATGCAGGCGGAACATAATGTCCAGTAGCACCCATGCAGCAAATGGCTGTTACTGATGCCTCGTTCTTCAGGCACAACTTTACCCAGCACTTTTTTCCTTTTGTTGACACAACTTTAGTAGTTTTTTTCTCAACAGTGCTCATTCTAGTTTCATCAACATTATAGATACGGTTTGGTTTGAAGTTATAGTTCATATATAATTTAATCAAGTTCTTATAAAAACGATCAGCTTGAACTTTCTTAAATCCAATTGCTCAAGCTAGACTAGTTACTGTAGATTAACGGAGGGTTATTTCTTTTAAACTGGTTAAACTGGTTAAACTTTTTATCCAGTCTCGTGCCACCATTTTGCAAGCTGAATAGAAGCAATTTTCAATTTTATTAGCTGCAGCATACTCATAAGCAAGCTGTCGCAAATCGGTTATGGTCAAACCGAAATATCTTTCGTCCATTTGCTTACAATGATTCACAAATTCTGCTTCTTGTTCTTCGTTAAACGTTGGCTTCCACCGACCCATTGAAGAAGCAATTGTATCAAGTTTAAGTCTCTTTCATAGACAAGACTCACTGATACCGATATCACTTGCAGCAGCTCTTTTACTTTTTCTACTAGCTATAAGTTATTTTGCTCGAGAAATTTGCAATTCACTAACAGGAGCTCGTTCCGGTTTTTTCTTTGATAATTTCTTGGCATTATGATTAAAATCTGAAATACCATAAATAACATTAATTAATTGTTTTTACAACAAATTCATTGTTTCTTCATAAAAAAGAACGGGGGTAAGTGTGCGAATGCACATTTGCCCCAGACCGACATTTTATATATACTCATATAACTTTACCCATACTAAACATAACCTAAAATATTATGCTGAACAGTGAACTTGAATAAATTACTAACGTAAAAAAAGTTGCCTTACCTTGGATACTATCTGCAGTACGTTGTGATAATCGCAATGGCAAAAGTTATAGTTGCAGCGTCGAATTCTTAATATCTTTTTTTACAAGCAAGTGGACAACGCCATGTCGCGATCATATGCATAAACTAATTCCTCGTTACCATAGCTTTAAGTTGCCTACGCATGTCACGACTCTCCCCTCCCCCCTTCGAGATAAACGAGGTGCGCATATTTACCCACTGCGCACGCTTACCCCGAATGACTCTATCACTATTATGTTTAACCAAAAGCCAAACGCGTAAATAATTGAAACTATCGCTAATTTTGGGTTGAAAAAAATGAACATGATAAAGAAAAAATAATATTAGCTCCATTTTCTGTAATATACAATAGGTGGAAGTATTTTATTTTATCGGATTAAGAAAAAATGATACATTTTAACTATATATACCAACATTGAAAGCCCATTTGATTTATTTTTTAACAATAGTTACATTTTAAGAGTTCAAAATTTATGATTTTGATTTTAATTTATTTATTCTAAAGATAATCATGTGGTGGCTTCATGAGATCGTTTTCTTTAATTTCCCTCTCTTAAGTGAGTTCCGAAGCATTCCTACACACAGACCGGCAGTAATCCACAAGCATTGGCTCATTCCTATGGCCCTGATATATTTGTTGAACAATCAGAGTCATGAGTTGTGTAAGGCTTGTTGGGTTCTTTTTTCTTCTGCACTGTCTTCATTTTCTACTTCGAGTTCATAATTTTGAAGTGAAGTAGGAACTGTTAAACTATTTGAATGTGGAATAGGTAAAATAGCCGATTGAAGGT
This sequence comes from Cosmopolites sordidus, assembly GCA_031761425.1. NCBI lineage: Eukaryota > Metazoa > Arthropoda > Insecta > Coleoptera > Curculionidae > Cosmopolites > Cosmopolites sordidus. The sequence goes on from JARFXV010001435.1 coordinate 110,098, forward strand.
TCAGTTATTGAACTGTTCCTCATTTTTTCATTGACAATCCTGCCTTTATACGTGGAAATGACAGTCATCTGCATGGTTTGTAGGCTCCCGCTAAACCATAGGTACAGCAAAAGTCATAAATGTTTCTTTATTTTTCAGCCATTCTCGTAGTATAAAGGAACAAGAGTTGCAGCATGGAGCCCATGATTTATCCTGCCCCCTACTTTTATACCAAAATAATGGTGATAGGCAGTCTTCACAATAGGCGTTAGATTGGGTTTCTGTAACGAAAATGTTATTTTTCCACAAAAGTAACAAAAAATATTTACCAAATTTACATGTTTTCTAGGCATTTTGATTTAACAGGTTCTACACTTTGAAAAAGTACTTCAAAACCAAAAATTCTGCACTAATTATAATAGAGACAATATGAAACTTACACTCACAACAACACTAATTATGTTTTTAACCTACAAGCAGCTGGGGAACGTAGTGTCTTGTTAGCTGACAGGTTTGACGACTCCCGAAAACAAAATTTCCCCCAAATCGAAAATGTAGAGTTTAAAAAATGAGATGTCACTGTCCAAAGCAAGAGCCAAGTGGCCATTTTTATGGTAATTTTTTAATTCAGCAGGTGAAAATACAAAAGAATCCGCTATTTTTGAGCCAGAAATATTTACATTGTTGGCCAGTGTAATTCATCTGTTACAGAAGTCATATTAGCCAAATATTAAATTTTCTAAAAAAGTTACATCATATATGTCATATTCATAAATAAAATAAGTATAATTCCATTTTGCAGAATATTGCCAAGAATATTTTTATTTCCAGAACTAGCTTGAAGAAGGAAAACATTAGCTATCGTTGGCGGAAATGTTTACCCATATGTCCGTACTAAATATGGACAGGCATATGCATTTTATCACCGGGACGTGAAGATAACTTGGCAGTGAAAAGACTTCGGACGTGTCAATGAAACTTAGACAGCAACTTAGGCGCCTACCTAAAAGGCTGCTCGAGATAAATTCACGTCAGAAATTGCCCACCTTTCCGCTCCGTGAGAGTTTGCCCGAATTACAGCGGTAATGGAAAATAAAAATATTTTTTCTTATTATATAAATAATGTTGACATATAGGTAACCAAAAAAGTTCGTGAGGTTTCAGTCTAAGTTCGGAAAATTACTGTGTTATATTTACGTGTAACATACGTATTAGATGGACAGTAATGTAAAGTCGTTTTTACACGTGCACTTTATTAATTGATAACGAACAGCTGATATCATATGATATTATACCGCAATTGTATTAGGATTTAAAGTCATTCCAATGCAAAATATTCAGTTGACGATTTATAACAAAAACATTAAAATGGGTAAAATAAGTCACGGATTAAGGCAATTTTAAGACATTATTTTTAAAGTCTTCGTTACGACAAACGGAATATTTGCGAAGTAGATAGATAATGTACCGTACAATCTGCACCGCTCTGCTCTAGTTAAAAAAGTACTAGGAGGAAAACGTATATCTCGAAGATAGGGAAAGGTCAGGTTATCCTGTCTCTCGATGTTAAACGTTTTAAGAGCAATAGTGACTGCAGATCCAAGAACAAACACTAGAAAACTTTTAAATAAATTAGGATTATCGCACATTACCATTAACCGGCCTTTGCTCGGTACAGGAATTATATCAAAAAGCTGTAGAGGTATTCCTCGCGACATGTTACCGCATCTATTTGAAGTGTATACGAGGGTTGCTATTTATGTATCCTGAATAACAAATAAAATCAAATATTTGTTATTGAAAATAGTTTTATTGTTTCTTAAAATATTCTCCGCGATGATCGATACACTTTCGCATATGTTTGAAGCAATTTTCACCGTACTTTTTCCATTTCGATTGAGGTATCTTCAAAACATGCATTTTGAACGCATCAACCACTTCTTCTCGCGTCGGGAATCGTTAACCACGAAGTCTATTCTTCACGGAGGAACAAAAAGGAATTATTTGGTGCCAAATCAGCACTGTACAGTGGATGACTCATCAATGTTTTGACCGGTCAACTATTGAGTTGTTGGGTTCTATGGGTGAGAAGAGTGATCCTGCGTCACTGATTGTTTTTTCTGATTTCTTCAAAAACTTCTGGCAAACAAATAGTTGTGTACCATTCAAAATTGACCGTTCTACGATTATCTAGTGGTAATATAGCCACATGTCAATTTATTCCCAAAACACAGGTGATCATTTGCTTTGAAGTGCTTCTTGCGCGAACTATTTTTGTTGGGTTTGGCTCATTTTGAAAGACCCATACAGTCGACTGCTGTTTACTTTCGGCCTTATACGCATAAATTCAAGATTTGTTACCTGTGTAGATATTATACACGCCTTTTGATGCACCACGATTGTATTTTTTGCACATTTCTTGGCACCAATCGGCACGAGCCTTTTTTGAGCAATTGCCAAATTATGCGGAATCCAACGCTCACAATTATGTTTTACAACTAAATGTTTATGTAAATTCTTGTGTATGTTAATATTCAGGGATGCATTAATCTCACAGTATGTCATATGACCATCTTACATTATCAGTTCGCCCATACTATCGATGTTTTCTGGCACAACAACCAATTTTGGACGACCTTCTTTAAATTCGTCCACGATTAAAGTCTCACTAAACCAGTGATATACAGTGGCTTTAGATGATGCTTCATCGTCAAAAGAAGTGAGTTGCACCGCACCGTTGTTGAGATAATTCACTTCGAAAGTTGTACTAAATCGTCACTCAAAAATTCTCATGAACTAATTCAATTTTTTGACTAAGATGACAGTTTCAAGTTACTAAGCAACACAAATAACATCCGCATGACAAAACGTTCTGAGTATGTATACGATATACGTATATAAATATACGTCTTTGTCAGGCAGCTATGTCAAACTTGACGATGTATATGTCAGATGGTACCTGGTAACACAATTGTTGCCAATTCCGGATACATAAACATCAACCCTCGTACACCTTGCCTCAAAGATCCTGATGATCAATTCATTAAACGGATTGTTACCTTCCATTATTAATGATTTTATTTCAGCAATCCTAATGACGTAAAGCAGTTGGGTATGCCTGGGCAACCAGATCTTTCACTAAAAGGCGAAAAGAAGTGACCAACTTTGGTCAATCGAAAATCACAAGACAACGCAAGATCACACACTTCACATGTAACCAACTAAAAAATTAACAAATTCGGCCTTGAACTTCTTCCTTACCCAGTATACAGCTCCGACCTCAGAGTCAGATTACTTCTTGTTCCGGTCCAGGGATTACGCCTTGTTCTGTTTTTTACGACAAAACAAAATCGGGTTTAAATAAGTGGTCAAAACTGGTTACGTCGAGTTTTTCACCCCCATATGCTAATCGTACCGAAGAGAAATACAGTTACTGGCGCAAAGATAGGTTAAAGTTATCAAAAATAACGGCTTACATTTCGAAGATTAATAATTTTATAAACAGTAAGTAATTAAATACCTCAAAATCACAAATGTAAATTTTTGTGTTAAACTATGTGCTTTTTTGCAAGTAGTAGTACCTAGTTTACTTTTCTTAATGTGTCTTCGTTGTTTATGTTTTTACTTTGTTTGCTGTATTTTGAAGTCCAGTGAAATTGATGTAAATGTATTCTAGAACTTTAAACTCGAGTAATATATTGTAGAAATATACAGAAAATTACATGTAGAATTTCTTTACTCAAATCACTTAAAATCTTCCTGAAAGATTTACTGAAAAGAAATGTGGTGATATTGCACCGAGACCAGGACCAGGACCAGGACTCATACTTGGATGACAAAAAATTAACCCACTCACAGTGATGTTCTTCAAATTTGTTTTTTTTCTCATAACAAGTAATGTAATCTCATTTTCTTATTTCATGCTGATGGGGTATCCAATGTGCATAGAGCTATCATTATTACCATTTTATCAAAGGACCCAATGGACATTTCGTTTAAAACTATCAATAAAACGGTTAGATGGTGTGTATTCTAGGAATATCAATTTTCCTATGAGCCTCCGTATATTATATCAAAATACTAGGTTATTTTCTTTGGAGAAAAAGGGTTACAAATCTCTTTATATATTGCGATAAAATGGTATATCACGATCAGAAATAAGTATTTTTTAAATAAGTATTAGAATTTAATAATAATTAATTATCACTAAAGGAAATAATTATTTTTATTTAATATAGTGACAAACAATGTTTTGCTTTTGCAAACAATGCTTTTTTGAGAGTCTCAGGTCTCTATGATATTATTCAGTGAATTCTGAGTGAAACGTCGTAACCTTGAAATTTTTCCAGAACCATTCTTGCTTTTTAGATTTTTACATTGTAATTCGGCATATTTTTTTGTTTCAGTTTCATTATCTGGGAACTGGAAGCTAGTAGAAAAAGTAGCTGAATAATGGAACTGATATATTTGGAATACGTTTCTTGCTGAGTACAAAGATATGTCCATATCAGCTGATTAATACAACGGATACCTTTAAACAGTTATAAGGCCAAAATAGAAGCCAATAGTATGGTTTTTCGGTTCCTTCTAAACCATTAGTATTCCTAGCTTTAGATACTTCATTTTTAGCTTACTCAATGTTCTAAATATACAACGCATGCTTTTCATAACAAATATGGAGTGTAAGATTTATGTTGGATATCAAAATGTATAGCATTTTTCGAATGTAAACTGGCTTTTGGGCTAAATGCTAAATTAGACATTGTGATAATTTTGTTATGGTATTATCGACATATCCAATAAATCAGATAAATATAACGGATCTTGAAAATTAAACTTAACAGAATTTTTGATTTCTGTGCCTCACAATTATCTAAGATTATTTAAGAACTTACAGGTATCAATTTGTCTGGGTTAGTTTCTGTATCGCTATTACCAAACTGTTCAATTCTAGAAATTCAGAATTAAGTTTGAATAATTCTTTTCGCAGTCGAAATACATTTTTGCTAATATTTATTTCCGCAAGTAGAATAACTGGGATCAAATTAAGAATTTAAATTTGTCAAATTTTGTCATCAACCGTTGGCGGAAATCTCTGCAATGATAACTGTCCTAAAAATGGCGAGTGTATGCATTTTATCATAGAAACGTGGAGATAACTCAAAAGTGAAAAAGTTTTGGATGTATCAATAAAACTAGTACGGCCACTTAGACTTACCCACCTAAAAGTTTGTTAATCAGAGTACAAATTATAAATAAAAATATACGTCTTTGTTATAAGAATAACGTTAATAATTATTAAGTAGCCAAAATCATTCGAGCAACTTTTTTTTAAGTTTAATTTTGATAATTCTTGTTGAATTTTGTGATTATTGTGTCGTTTTATTTTCAGTTCAGGAATAACACACCACGAAAAAATTTGAGATCGGAGAAGATTTGGGACAGGGGGATTGATTGGTAGCAATTCTGTTTAATATAGTATTGAATAAAGTAATCAGCGGGACTGATATAGACGCAAATGAAACATTGATAAATAAAGAAAAAATAGGTCGTAGGATATGCAGATGATCTAAACATATTACTACAACCGCAATAATTATTAAGGGAGACCTATGATGAAATAAAGAAGAAAACCAATCTAGAAATATATTTAAACAAAACATAGGTGATGGAAAGAAGTTTCAACTATCAATCCAACTACCTTAAGAACAAAACAGGATAATCGATGATGACAATATTGAAGTTGTCAAGGAATTTACGTATCTGGGAAGCAAACTTGACGAAAACAATATCACAGGAGATACTAGAAATCGTATTCTGTAGGTCATCGTTTCTCAACCTCTTTAGTGTCGCGAGGCACTAAACAGCCAAAAAGTTCAGTAAAAAACGTTGCGACCATTTCACTACAATATGTTAAATTGGCGTTTACCAAAGTTTTACATCTGCCGGTTAGAACGGCGATGATTCGACTTTTTTTCAGTATCGTGATTTATGAAGAATAGTTTTTATTTTTAAACGGCTTATAAACTCGTACGAGCGTATTCATATGCTTACGAATCGTGAAAAAACCAATCATCATTTGTATTTGTATTAAATGTCGAATCGTCAATGACGGATGTATGTGTGAATGGGCCGTTACACTTACATATCGCACACAGCCATAAATACAGAACTACGAGACGTGTGTAACCACTTATTCTTCTGTTACTTTTACCAGTTCAAACCAGTGCCGTGCACTTGCATGCACTAAAATGATACACCCGCGCATGCAAGACGGATCATGCATCCCGAGGGCGCTTAGGCGGGTCCGTACAAGCAATGCGCTTTGGTAATAAAAACAAAGGAACGACACGAGAACGAGTTTCATTGTTAATATTTAATTGTAATTTATTATATTTATATATATATATATATATATATATATATATATATATATATGTATATATATATATATATATATATATATATATATATATATATATATATATATATATATATATATATATTCTTTCGAAATTAATTACGAACATAAGTACTACGATATTTTTTCTCCCCCTCAGTGTCAAATAAATTAATAATATTAAATAAAATGGACACATTTGTGATAAAACGAAATGCACCCTCTACATATGGTGAAACGCGGAAAGCATAAAGCCTTCAAAATTAGTCCGGCATCTGGACACCCGTGTTTACAAAACGAACTATTATCATTTTTCGAGCGTAAATCACTCGTCTTGAAAAATCAACAAATCAAGCCGTAATGAGGCCACAGTACTTCAAGCATCCTATTTAGTAGTATTAAGAGTGGCCAGAGAGTTTAAGCCTCACACAATTGCGGAAAAACTCATTTTACTCGCTAACATTGATATAGTCATTAATATGGCCATTGATATGGTTTGTGTTTTGTGTTATGTCTGATACAATAACGAGACGCATTAATGGCCAATGATGTTCAGGATCGAATAATTGAAAAGGTTAAATCCAGTGATTTTTTTGCTATTCAGTTCGAAGGCGACATGTTGAACTTGTCATGTCGCGGCATGTCAAACATGAATGAGAGGGGCTCAGTTAAAAAAAATATACTATTTTGCAAACCAATCCCTGATCACGCAACATGCTAAGGACTCTTTAAAGCTTTCATTAATGTAGCACAAAATGAGAACTTGGATTTTAACAAATGTATTGCGGTATGCACAGACGGTTTGAAAGCGATAATGGGGAACAGTAGTGGTATGATAGTAAAATTAAAAGACAAGCCACATATGAAATGGATGCACTGTTTTCTTCACAAAAATGCGCTTACTACAAAAATACCAGATAATTTACAAAATGGGTGCCAAATCCAACTGACTATTTTTCCCTACTGAAGTCAAGTGGTTGTTGCGAGGAAAAGTTCTAACGAGGCATTTTGGAATGTGAGATAAATTGAAAATCTTTTTTACATATACAGGATTAGTCCAATAAATATCGGGACTGATTAATTCCTGCCAAGTGGAATCTAGGAAACCTAGCTCAAATGTCTCCGAAACTTTGGAGTACGCAAGACGTGAACGCATCTTTTAAGGTCGCGTCGAACATCAAGATGCAAAAAAAACATCTAGCAGCGATCTGCCATCAAAATTTGCGTTTGAATCACATTGAACAAATCCGCTACAGAGACTTTTCACATGATCCGTGAGACCTCAAGGATGAAGCAATATCCAGAACATATGTTTTTGAGTAACATAAGAGATTCAAAGGAGGTTGGGAAAATATTGAAGACGAACCACACGCGGGGTCCGATCTCGGCCCGAACTGATGAAAATGTGGCCAAAGTGTAAGAATTTCTGAACACTGATCATCGATTAAATGTTCGTTTGATGGTTCAGGTGTTGAATTTACAGAAATCAAGCGTGCATTCAATTTGAACCGATGATTTGCAAATGCGGAAGGTGTGCGCGAAGTTGATGCCGAAGGTTTTGTCAGACGAACAGAAAAAACACCGTATGACGATTTGCTGTGAACTGTTAGAACGTTTGTAGACCGACCCAAATATTCTGAATATAGTGATAACTGGTGACGAAACTTCAATCTTCGAGTACGATCCAGAGACCGAAAGGCAATGTTCTGAGTGGCACATAAACGCATTTCCTCGACCAAAAAAAAAGCTCACATGAGCAAATCAAGAGCGAAATCGATGCTCATTGTCTTCTTTGATGCAAAAAGTGTGGTCCACAAGGAGTTTGTGTCCGCTGGCCAAATATTGAATGGCAAATTTTATTCATAAATGCTCGAACGTTTGGGAATGAGGATCCGCCACGTCCGAAGAGATATCGCCGATTCCTGGATGCTCCATCATGACAAGGCACTCAGTCACACGTCGCTAATTGTGAGAGGGACACTGGCCAAACACAACGTGGCAACGCTGCCCCAACCACCTTATAGTCCAGATGTTGCTCCACCAGACTTTTTTTTGTTTCCTCCGATTAGAAGGAGCCTAAAAGAAGAGTGTTTCGCGTTGGGGCAGTACAAAAGGCTTCGACGAAGTGTTTGAATAGCCTTGCATTTGCCGACTTCCAGAGGGCGTACGAAGACTGGAAAAACCACTGGCAGCTGTGTATTGATGCAGGAGGATCACATTTCGGAAATTATTTGGTTACGTTACATATATATTCAATAAATGTTTTTTTATGACTTCAGTCCTAATTCTTATTGGACAAACCCCGATAAATTGGTCATTTTCAGAGTTTTTACCAGATGGAGAAACTTTATTACTACTGGCTTACTTGTGTGATATATTTTCATTGACAAAGTCAATGCCTTCATCAAGAAGTTTGATATTTGTATTATACGCCTTGAAAAATGCAATTTTGATGTATTTACTTTAACTTTGGATTAAATTACCAAATGGATTTATGGATTTAGAAAGTTCTGTTATTGATCACTTGTTGGAGAGCATGAAGACGAGTTTACGTAAATTAAAAATTCAGTTACTGGAATATTTTCCAGATAGAAACGATGAGTTGTCGAAAAGATGGGTTCTCAATCCGTTTGATGAAAAAGTTGTAGCAGCTGTTGAATTACCTATTGAGATTCACAATCAAAGTATTGAATATATATTGAATATAGGCTTACAAAAATCTACAACTAGAATTTTTAACTCAAGATTTAGATGAGGTTTGGTTTGCACGACGATGTGAATACGGAAACTTTGAATACATTCATCCCTTCGCTAGTTCTAACTTATGCGATAACAGCTTCTCGCTATGCTGGTTTTAAAAACTAAATATAGAAATCGCCTATTATCACCGAAAAATAATTCGTTTATATATGTTTGCAATGATGATCCGTATAGAAAAACTTTGAAAAACAAAATCAACCATCGCATTGAATTATTTTTTCAAACAACTTTGGCTATTACTTTATTTAAGTTTATTTTATTATATAGCTACAAGACGTGAACTTTCAAAGAAAACAAAACAGAGATGTTAAAAAAATTTGGTTCTGTGGGATCAGGTATAATTTGAAAGTCAATGGATTATACAAAGATCTGGATGTTGTAGATTATGTAAGGGTTCAGCAACTACGATGGGTGGACTACGTGGGGAGAATGCCAGAAAACCGAATATCATTGAAAATCATGAAGGGTCGAATAGGGGGTAACAGAAAAGATGTAGACGAAAGTCAAGATGGCAGGTTAATGTAAGAAGGGGATGGTTGACTGAGCTGGTTGGAAGGGGGTTACTGCAGATTCATCCGGTTGGAAGCCCTGGTAATATTTAATTTTTTAACACTTTATTAAAAGGATGTTTCATATACCGATCTTATTTTTTGAACACATTGCGACCACCCACATTCCTGCACGCGACCCCCAGGTTGAAAAACGATGTTATATGGTTATAAAGTTACCTACTATGTGCATTATTTCCTAAGAATTATACTTATACAAATAAATATAAAAGTTAAGGTTTATAAGGCACTAATTCGGCCAGTAGTTACTTATGCCTGCGATACGTGAACCCTCAAAGAAAACAGAACAGAGATGCTGAAAAATGTTGGTGCTGTGAATGATAATGGAAATTGTAGGATCAGGTATAATTTTAAAGTCAAGGAATTATACAAAGATCTGGATATTGCAGATTACGCTAGGTTTCAGCGACTACGATGGGTGAACTACGTGGCGAGAATGCCAGAAAACTGAATACCATTGAAAATCATAAAGGATCGAATACGGGGTAACCAAAAACAAGATGGCAGGACAATGTAAGAAGGGGTTAGCTGGAAGGGGCTGCTGTATATTCATCCGACTGGAAGCGAAGATTAAATTGAGTCAAGGCTCACTGACAGGCTGTAGCACCACAGGAAAAAGATGTAGAAGAAGAAGAATTATCCTAATCATTGAAGGAATTACGTTGGATATCTGGCACAATTACATTTTTAATTTTATCTTCTAATACAGAGTAGCCATTAAATATTTCTTGTCAAAATAATGATTTCTTGAAAATGTTCATACAGTTTAATTACTAAAATATAATCGGTGGAGGTCACATTTAGAGAATAGGGAGGAAGGCTATAGGGAGGCTATTAAGAAATTTCGAGATCCTTGTTCAAAAGGGTTTACCAATAGTAACTTTATGAGGTTGAAATGTCAGTGTGGGTTGAATTAGAAGATGCCATTTTCGTTTAGTATACTAGTGAATGAGTACTCACTAAACTTTCGTTTAGTGAGTACTCATCATGGTAATGTGTACGCTTGATAAAATTTTAACCATTAATCGAAAAATGTACGAAAAGAAGCGTTCCTAATATTTAATGAAAATAAAGAAAATATTACTATTGTTAGACCTTGAACTCTCGACGGTATAGACGTTGAACAGTAATAATGCAACCGGTATTTCTAAAAAGTGCTTGACGATAAAAATATGATGCTTGATATTGTATTATCCATTGGCTACAAAAGCTGAACCCTCTTAAATACTCACAAGTGACATGTGGTAGTCACTGACGTACCTTCTCCCAACTACTTAGATTAGATTAGGACTTAGGATTAGAGGCGTATTAGCAACTAAGGCCATTTAGCGTCAGGACTTACAGCTTAACGTCATCGGATGCCAAAAACTCCGGTCAGCACCTTCCTTGGTTTCGTATTTAACCGTAAGTATCTCGAGAAGCCTGCTGACTGGCGAGTAACCAACGAAAAAAACCTCTCAGAAAATGTTACTCAGCCTCGAACTGACGTGACTAAGGGGTGATTCTTTATCAGATTTTGACACTTTTGCCTAGAAACATTTAAATAAAGTTACAATCATTTACATCAAGTACAGGAATCGAACCCGCTACCACGCTAACTACCGTGCTGTCAGACCACCACCTTAGATAACACGGCGAACCCGGCTGGTTCCTTCCCAGCTACTGCTCATTTCAATAATATGCGTTATTTTTGTACCCAGTATATTTGTCACGCAATATATAATTTTAATTTTTGGATGTATTTTTGAATTTATGAATGATTTTGAATTGAAAAGGCATGAAAAGAATCATTTTTAGAACTAAATCTATCATCGAGGTCCAAATCTTTTCCACCAAACCTTTTTATCGAAAAATATTATAATTTTTTTTGTTAACCAAGCATGATTATCAGATGAACAGAGAAAACACGATGAAAAATATTTTTATGCAACAGTAAAGATTCCAAAGTCAAATTTATTCAAGCATTTATAGAAAAATAATAGAAAGGTTGCTATTTATGTATCCAGAATTGGCAACAAACTGTTAAAATACTTCTTTAAGATTAATCAACAAGACGCTTCATATAACTTTGCAAATGTTCTACAAAAAAAGTTTCATTTCATCCATTCTATCCATCATTCATTTCAATTCATCCATTCTTTTTGCCGTATACAGTTTCTTTAGAATTTTAGAAATTACGTTTCGATCTAAATATTATAAGTATAAAAGAATATATAAGCATAAAAAATATGATATAAAATCTTTTTATGTACTCATAGATTTTATTGTTCTTTTCACAGGCAGCATTTTATTAACAATTATTCAAATTTACAGAATATAATGTGGTAAAATGTGTAGTATCTTAATAACTCATACACATTTTGATATTATTAATCAATATTAAATCTCTAAATATTAATCAGTTAACATAGACATTTTATATAGTTACAGATAGTTATAAGACAAAAACAGCATACCTAGAAATATTTTAAACATCACAAAATATTATTTGAGCTTTCAGTTCGAGCTTTTTGTTTATATATGCAAATGTAAATTTATAAAGTTCCGACCAGACTAATCATCGGTCATTAGATAGGTGCCGTATTTATTGAAGCGTAGCGGTGGTTGTGTTATGTTCATCCAGCCGCATCACTAGTGGTTTACACACGCTGTCTACTTCTACGCTTGAATTGTTATATATAATTGTGTTCCTTACCATTATAGCCTCTTCCTTCAATTCCCTTTCCCTTCACTGATAGTGCTTCTTAGCAATTTTAACCTCTGATCACTTTATTTAATGGATGGGTCAAAATATCATTGTGTATATGTTGGTGTTACTTTAGGTAATCTTTAGTAGATTTTTTGACTTGAATATATTTTTCAGCACTCGTTTTGTATGACTTTGAAGGCATTCCAGGTATACAAGATCTATAAATAAATAATGAGCCAGATTTTCGCCACAATTCTCATTCAATTGAAATTACAATTCTACATTGTCTGCTTCAAAGTAGTTACCTTGAGAGGCAACAGCCCTGGAGATGGTAGGTACACTCTTCCCAGCAGTACTGTAACTTAGATACTGAAATCACCTTCAGCTGGTTGATTACAGCCTTTTCAATGTTTTTCAATATCCAAAAATGATGTCCTTGAATTGAAAATTTGAAATTTTGCGAAAATTTCAATTTTGGGAAACGAGAAAAGTCATAGGGATTCAAGTCCGGTGAACAAGGGAGCAGCGGAGCCACAATGATGTTTTACTTGCCAAAAACTTATTAATGGAAATGACTATGTTGCAACGCACATTATCGTGATGCAACACTCAGGTGTTCTTGATGTTCAGATTCACACGAATGACCCTTTTTTTTTAATCTTTCATGAACCCTCTGATTTACCGTTATTACTTTCACTCAGCTTCAGAGCGTATTGGAAAAATCCGTTTCACGAAAATAATTGCTACGGAACACCAAGTAACTCTGAGGAGTTTAAACTGGTACTGGAGACACACCAGACGTTGGGCCTTTCTAATCCTCTCTAAATGGGAAGCCAAAAATGTTGCCAGATCGAACGCTACGTTACCAGTCTTATTAATTAATTTACACACGTCATGCATATACACAATAATAGGTAGATCTAATTAATAGATAGTTCTTTGATTTGAGTAAATTTTTCGTTTCTTCGTTTTGAATCGCTTTGAGGACATTTACGACATATTAAGACATAGATTGAAATAAAAAAAGAAGAAAATTAATTTATAAGTTTGACCACTGAAAATATCTGCACTAACCAGCACTTGGAGTAATCACGGTAAGGTTCACGTTGTTTATTCGCGCTTACAGCATTCGCGAATTCATATTAGCGTATAAATACATTGAGTACGTCTCTCAAACTAAATTTTCGTGTTCGCAGTGCAACAAAAAACCCTTCTATTACTTTTGTCTACCTTTTCAGGTAAAACATGGAAGCTGACCTCAGGTGAACGTAATCAAGAAAGTTAGAAACTTCATTACAAGGATGCTCTACATGAAACATTAAAACAAGATAAAGCTGGAGGTGAGGTCATCAATGGAAGGTGATTATCTGGAACAGTATCCAATTGAAACAACCATTTCATCAGTATCAAGGACCAAAATCTCTAAACAGATACATCCTATCTCCTGGCCAGGTCGAATGTTCAGAACCTGGTCACGTCATCTCATCTAGAATAGATCAGTTGAGCCACATAAGATCACATGCCCACTAATCTTCAAATTCGAGTTTATTCTTTTAACGTCCAAAATTAGCGGGTGTGTTCTCTTTTATGGCTGAAGGAACCTATTCTAAATGAGATGAGGACAGTCCACTTTCTGGATATTCAAATTGGCCAGGAGACGGAAAGTGTCTGTTTTTAGGCCTCGTACCTTGACACTGATGAATTAGTTGAATTGGATTCGGTTGGAGGCAGTCTAGCCCAGTAACAACTAGTACTAACGTGTTTTAATGTTTCATTGTAAACATCCTTATAACGAAGTTTCTGACCTTGCCTACATTGGTCTGAGGTCAGCCTGTCCAAATGCTCCGCCCAACGCAGGCGCACTTTCCCCAGGAAAACATCTAATCGACAAACAATTTACTGGTTTGAAAACTTTTTTATTTGATTTTTATGGTACCATCTGATCCCCATTATCTGTCTCAGATTACGTTTCTGTTTTCTATCAAGATCCCTCGGGTGTTTCCTGTAGGGCACCACGATTCATAACTGTAAGTAACCACATTTACCCTCACCATCTTTGCCCTTAAGGACAGGTTATATAAATTTACTTATTCTTTTAAAACTTATAAAAAATTAAAGTGGTAGAGAGAGACTTGCTCTACCCTGCATAATAGTCTTTAAAGAAGAAGTCTATTGAACAATCCTATTAATAGTTTGAATAATATACCTTTTCACATGCTGTCTTCGAAATGTATGCTTTGAAGTACAAACTATTTTCTACGCACACGATGAATTTGCCACTAGGGTTATTTCTATATCTCGCAATATTGAATATTTTCATTATTACAATATTAAAACGATAAAAATAAAAGCTGTATTTAGGATATGATACGTCGTTTAGAATGAAATGGACAAAAGCGCCAATTAAATATATTTAAAAATCTTATTAACGATATTCGGACTTAGGGACTTACCTAATACTCCTAACCTAAAATTAATTGTTACAACAATTACTCTGCCTGATGAAGCCAAAACCGTTCCATCATATGGATTCCCAGAATTCCATTCGTAACTCTCTCCGTGTACATAAACTACGCAAGGCAACTTGTTTGGTTCTTCTTCACCATTAACTGAAACAAAATATAAATAGTTCAATTATTGTGCTGTGCATATTGCATTTTTCTATATATACATGCCTTGAAGAGATATTCTGGATTGGATATCAGGATTGGAAAAAGAATTGGAAAAAAATCAATGGTGCATACTTAGCCCATGAGAATAAACGAATTAACTCAATAAATATATCAAGAATAGAAGAATTTCTGATTTAGAGAGGGATTTGGATATTGTGGATCATTACATATATCATGGGTATCCAACATAATGTTTAAGAATACACTCCCACATTGTCTGAAGAAAAAAGGCTTTAATCAATGGGCATACCCGTTATGACACACAGAAGTGAAACATGGACTCTCATATCATAATCAGTTCAAAACTTGGACTGAAAAATTGGAATGGAAAAGGGTACGCTTAGCACGTATGTGATATCATTGGAAGACTAAAGGAACTGAAATATGTGCATGGGCAGCCCAGAGCCTATGCTTTGACGGATATACCAAAGCATTCTCCTGGGAAGGGATACTGCTTGATCATAAACGTCCACAAAGAAGACCGAAAATACTGGACTGATGACATCATCAAGTAAATTGGCACCGAGTGGTAAATAGCTCCATACTGCGCAAGTTGAAAGCATGCTGAAGAGGCCTTGCAGTATATATATATATATATATATATATATATATATATATATATATATATATATATATATATATATATATATTGGATATAGGAAATGGGTTGGAATTATTGGATATATTAGAATATACGAATTGTCCTAAGCAGATGTATTTTAATTTTATTCAAATTTCATGTTTTATTATTTTGTCTGTGTTTCGGCAAATGGGAGTCATTAAAAAATACGCTTTGAATAGCACTTTGTTAATCTGGCGCAAAATGTGCAGTAACTAATTTTATAAATTAAATAATGATACAAGAGCGTACAATTCGTTAGTCAGTGGCGGTTCGTAGCAACTAAAGTAGCTCAAAGTATATGAAGATTGTTTACTTTCTTACTATTTAGTAATGGGCTCTAATTAGAGCCATATTTCGTTTAGTATTGGTCTAAGAAATTTACTTTTCATCATTGTCGCCAAGTGACCAGTTAACACAGTTTATGATTTGTTTTTTTTTCTAGAATTAGAGGAGCTGCAACAACTGAGGTTATTTAGCAAATGGACCTTTACCTAATTGGGTTACGCTTAGCCATCCAACTTCTCGAAAAATATGTCAATTGTTGAGTGACCAACGTACAATATCTTGTAGAAGCCATCCGATTGCAGGAGAATCCACCTCCGGATCGGTAACAGTTATATTTTAATAATATCTAATTGAAATATATGGAATAATATCCATATGAGAATTTTATAAGGTTGCTCAAAAATCAATCTGTAGCCTTTACTATACATTTTTTAAATTGAGCAGTGACAGTATGGAAACATTGCCACAACAACCGATATTATAAAAAAGTTTAAAAAAGGAAGGGGGGGAGAGTTGGGAGGGGAGAGGGAGAGATGGGAGACGGGGTACGGTAAAAGGGAAGGGGAAGAGGAAGGGAAAGGAAGGGGAATTGAAGGGGAGGGGGAGGGAAGGGGTAATGGCGAACGGGAGAAAGGAGAAGGAGGTGATGAATAGCAGAGAGAAGGGGAGGGGTGGAAAGGGGATTGAGAAAGGGGGATGGAGGTAGAGAGGGTGAGAGGGAAAGAAGGTAGGAGGGAAAGCGGGCGAGAAGAAAAGAGGTAGAGAGGGAGAGCGGGACCTGGGAGAGCGAGGGGAGATGGTGATAGGGAAGAGGGGAGGTGGGAGATAGGAGATGAGCGGGCTATGGGGGATATGGAGATAGGAAGAAAGGGAGAGAGGGGATATGAAGTGAGGCGGTTGGGGAGGGGATATGGAGAGGTTGAGGGGAGAGAAGAAGAGAGAGAATGATAGATAGACAACTTATATATGGATACAGAAACCAGAATATCAGAGGTTCAGAAAATCCTAGAATGAGATCAAGAAAGCAAGTTACCTACGTGACAATCAGTGGCGGGAAAAGAAGGGGATATTATAAGACAATATGGAAAAATGAATGCAGAAGTATACATCAAAATAGCAAAAGTCACAAAAACAAGCTACACTTTACATAAAAAAATTTGCAAAATTTTGGAAAAAAGAGGCCCACCAAAATAAAAAGGAATATAGTATTCATTATCATAAAAATTATTTAACTAACATATGAGATAAACAAAAATAATATTCCAAATATTTTTAATTTTTGCTTTTTTACACACATCAAATCGTCTTGGAGATACTGAATGTGCGTTTTGCTAACCGATGTGAATTTTAATAAATAGGAAGGTCATTATAAAGTTTAATACCAAAAGTTCCAAAACCAAAGAATTGTTAAAAAAGAAAAACATTTTTATCAATGCAGTAGAAATAAAGCATTTGAAATGGATTATCCGAAGTATATGATAAACTAAGCAGTGCCAATATGAAAACATTGCCATAACAACCGATGTTATAAAAAACTTTAAAAAAATAGTTTTTCTGGGAGTGAACCAGAAGAAGCTTGTCAGAAGGACACAAAATGCAATTTACAAAGAAACGAAGAGGAAGACCAAAAAGACGTAAATCATCAGAATCAATTAAGTGCGACATGAAGATAGAAAATAACAGAAAAGTTTGTGAGAAATGAGTAAGGAACTCCTCAACGTTAAAACTCGACACCTAATTGGATAAAGGGTATTACTGCAAAACAGAAAAAAAAATATATAAAGGAAGATAAAAAAGAAAGAAATAAAAATAGAACGAAATAATTTTAATTAAAACTCGCAGAAACATAATTGGCATAAACATTTTCATGTTAAACAAGCCAATTAAAAAGTCCTAAATTATCATCCTTTTTCTGTTCGCGTATTCTAAAAAGGTAACATATTTTTAGTTTTTGAAAAAAAAACGTACAAGTAATATTATAGATATTTCCTTCTATTCGAAATAAATATTTTCAACAACAATGTTCAAGACGAATTATAGGTATTTCAGGAAACGTTCATTCATTAATGTAATGACATTGGTCTCGGTCTTTCAAAACAAAACAATGACAACTTGCCATTCTCTTGATGTTTAACAGCATACACCTTAAAATTCAATCCTGGAAATATTTGAGAATATCCAAATAATGTTTCTCGATTAAATTCTGGGCATTTGGGGCCTTTTCTGAATAGCTTTGTATTTCTTAACACGTCATTTTTAGAAACGATTTTGGGTAGTATGTCAATCGGAATTATTTTGTTTTAATATAATTTTCAAAATCTATAAATTCAATAATTATATATTTAATTATAAATTCTACAAGTATATACTTTTGATATTTTTATCTTATATAAACTTAATTTTTTTTTTCACCCAGATATGCCTATCGTCGGTTTAAACGGCCCACAACATAAAAATGAGCTGTAAGGGAGCCCATGCTTCGGTAGTAAACACAGCTTTACAATAGTGCATCGTTTTGTGGTTAAAGTTTTACATTATGGAAATGGACCACTGTGATATAAATTTTGTTGGGTAAGTAATTAGTTACTAAATGTTGCTTCACAAATGTTATTATAAGTATTTTGGGATGTTGATGGTTAAAACTCACTTGTGATATTAGGTTATATATATCTAATGTTCTTTATGTAAGACGCTAGGCATATAAAGTGTGGTGATTCTTTTTTTTTGAAAACTGAATCTTGATGTTTTTTTTTCCTGTAATACAGGTTAAATATTTTAGGGGCCTTACGTTGAACCAAGCCTTAACTATGGGTTTGGATGATTATTTCCATGAGGCTGAAGTGGATATTTATATGCTTCTGCTCGAAAATACATGTGGCCATATTACCGATGAGGATTCAGGCAATGATAATAATTTAGCAATTGATACTTTACCAGCTAATCAACTAAGAGCACCTGTTTAATACATTTCACTAATATAGCCAATTCCTCGAGCAATTCTGACTCGGACGATGAGTAATATACGATGCCAATTTCAGAATTGGCAAAACGCCTATCTAAGAAAACTAACCAAGTTCACAAATGCAAGAAAACTGACTTCAAATGGCTAAAAAAATATTTTGAAATTTTTGGTTCCAACTATTTGGTATCTGAAGTGAGAGCCAAGAAACATCCTATTGGATTATTTCAGGACTTTTTTGGTAAATATTTTATTCGACAAATACTGAATGAATTCAACAGGTATAAAAATATTTATATTCTTGGTTATGTTCTAATGTATTTTCATATTATTTTTTAGGGACCAAAAAAACAAAAGCTATAGCAGCGGCCATATCAACAGATAGGTTTGAATATATCATGAGTAATCTACATTTCGCAGATAACCACAATTTGGACAAAAGTAACAAATTTGCAAAACTTCGACCATTGTTTAGACATATGAATGCAAAATTTTTAGAAAATGCACCTTTGTAAAAATCTCACAGCATCGATGAGGCCATGGTTCCCTATTACGGGAGACATAGCTGCAAACAGTATATAAAGGGAAAGCCGATCCGTTATGGTTACAAATTATAGGTAGCATCTGCCATATTAAGGTATGTTAACTGGTTCGAACCCTACCAGGGTGCAATTACTCATATTGGAACTTTATACACGGAACTTGGGGTTGGGGCTGGTGTTGTTCTTACATACGCAGATACATTGAGATCTAAGAGGAATTGTCATAAATTTCACTTTTACTTTGATAACTTTTTTAACCTTGATTATTTCTTTATTTCATTGCTAAACCAATATATTCCGGGAGCTGGAACAATTCATTGTTATAGATTTGCCAATAATCAATTTGCCCTATAGATCTCAAAAAACAGAATAAGAGGTGATTACGACTATCGAATAGCAGAAGAAAATAATATTGTTACTGTTCAATAGAACGACAACAACATTGTCACAATGTCTTCCGATTCTATAAGCGCCAAACCCATTCTTATTGTGAAAAGATACTCACATCCTGACAAAAAGATTGTTCAAATTGAACAACCATAAGCCTTTATCGTGTTTCCATTAGAGGGAAAAAATGGTATTTTTCCCGAATTGCTCAGTGTATTGATATGGCCGTGTAAAACTCTTTGCAAATACATAAAAACAATAAAGGTGCCGTTGACCATTTATATTTTGGAAGTGTAGCTATAGCACTTCTTCATCAGAATAAAAAACCATATAGCAGTTCTAAGGGAAGACCAAGTCAAAATGAAAATATGGATATTCCTTTCGATAAAATTGACTATTTTGATATTCCACAGGACAAACAAAGAAAGTGTCGCTACTGTCGCTCAAAGACTACTACCAGATATCGTATGTGGGATGTTAGTGTTTATGTCAAATGCTTTGTTGCTTTGTTGCTTGCCTGAAAATACATTTTCAAAAACAAGGGTTTTTTATTTTTTTTTAAAATTAATTTTAAGGATATAGAACATAAAAAAAAATTACATGCACCTATGGAACCTCGAAGGGTCAGGCTCACATACAGGACATTAAGAATATAACATAGTGTACTTATATAACTAATAATAATTTTACATGCAATGATTATGATATCACACGTAATCATAGGTGCATGTATAATATTTTTTTTTATGTTCTATATCCTTAAAATTAATATTTTTTGTGAAATCCCTTATTTTTAAAAAAAGGTTTTCAGGCATATCTGGGTTAAATATTTTATGGTTTATATTATCACCGTATTTGAGTTTGAACTGAATTGAATATTGTGATGTAAGAAGGTTGCTAAATAATGTATTTAATACAGTTGGCGACTTGGGTGTGGCACATAAGTAGTCAGACTAGGTCAGGTCAGACGCTAACTGGAAAGTTATTCTTCACTGATCTCTTGCCAGTCGGTTTCAAGAAAAACTAGATATTAGGCATAAAATAATGGTTGAGTTATCATGGGTGTTATTGAAGCGGAATAATTGATATTCCAATGTTGTTGCTGAGGATTAGTTTTTAGTTATCTTATCATTTTTCGCCCCTAATATAATGATAATTGTGTGCAGCATCGTTAAGTTTTCGATGAAGGCTATCTTTAGTTTTACGTTGACTTTAATATTGGAGTATTACTCCATCTCGGCTTTCTTTTTAAGGTTCCCAATAATATACATTTTATATCGTAAGAACTTTCTTATCGACCCATCCAAGTATTATCGTATATAATGGATATAAGGCTCAAGCTTTCTTCTTCTTCATATTTATTATGACTGTTAAATCTATCGGATTCCGTTCGACTACCACAAATTTATTTGTTATCCCAGGTTTATTTGATTATTTGTTCCGACCCTGTGTCATTATTCTCACCTGCTCAATTGTTATGTGTGTTTCCAGATTCATTTGAATAATATTACCATACCAATAATAGTATTACCATCACCATCATCATCATCATCATAATCATTAACCCGTGTACCTTCATTGCAGGATGAAGGCCTCTTCAGCATACTTCCAACTCTCGCAGTCCTGAGCTTTTCTTTGCCATTCAGGTCCAATGTACTTAATTAATAGGTAGGTTCAGGATTGCCTTGATTCACTTGTCGTACCATCGCCTCGCTATATAGACTGTCCACCTCCCGGACGGTATTTCTCTCCATTGCCCAAGATATTCGTACATATATATATATATATATATATATATATATATATATATATATATATATATATATATATATATATATACCAGGTGTCCCATTAAGGATGGATCGCGGCCGTATCTTGAAAACTATTTATCCCACAGCTTTGGGGAAAAAAGAATTGTACTAAAAATGATCATGAGAAATTCACCAAAAATATTTTTAAGCTTCTAAAACGACCGCAAGAGGGCATGACGAGCTAAACATTTTTAAAAATATTTTTTTGTGTGTATTTTCAAGTGTTAACCGAGTAAGAAAAATTCTCAGTTATAATTAGCAAACTGTCTCCTACAAATTTGTTTTATGACATTTTGTCGTAACTTCACGAATAGAAGGGTGGGGGGAGTTTTAGCTATTGAGATAAAAAGTCGTATAATGTCCGTTTGCCTAAACCGATTTTCCTCAATTTGGATTCATTTAAAAGGCAATTGCTGGGACAATCAGATAATCTGGGAGATAAATTATTTAGTTTATAAATGAAACCGCGAGGTGGTGTTACATTCAACAATAGTTTTTTGAAGTTTTGTTCAGTTTTTTCAAATGGAATGGTACAGCTTTTATTACATGGCTAGAAAGGTAATTTAAAGAGGAATCATCCAGTGAAAACCCGAAATCGATATCGCTGACATGTCAAGAGATATTTCGATTTTTCTGAAAAAATCAGTTAGTTTTAATTTTTACCGTAATATTTAAGTAAGTTAAACATTGGTCTTAATATTTAGGTCAAAAGGTAGGTCAAAAGGTAGGTCAAAAGGTAGGTCAAAAGGTAGGTTTAGGTAAAAAAAACAGGCGGTTAGACTATTGTCACTGGTTAAAAAATATGTGTAGTGGAAATAGACAATTCTTAAAACGCATACTATGGACTGATGAAGCTACTTTTAGCAGTGATGGTGGCGTTAACTTACATAATATGCACTACTGGGCAGTTGCTAATCCACACTGGATGTTAGAAATCAACCACCCAAATAGATGGAGTGCGAACGTATGGTGTGGTGTTTTGGGAGACAAAATTATTGGTCCCTTTATTTTTAATGGACATTTGAATAGTGAAGCATATTTAATTTCTTATAAAATGGACTGCCAGAACTAATGGAAGATGTTTCGTTGGAAACAAGAAGACAAATGTGGTACCAGCATGATGGATGCCCACTTCTCGCAGGTGGTTCGAAACTTCTTGGATGCTTCGTTTCCAAATCGTTGGATAGGACGGAGTAGTTTATTTTCATGGCCGGCGCGCTCACCGGATTTGACAGTCCTCGATTTTTACTTGTGGGAAAGACTAAAAGACCTTGTTTTTCAAACTCGTCCTACCACACGAGAAAACATGATTGAAAGAATTCAAAATTCAATAACCAGCATTTCAAGAGCGGAAATTGAATCTGCCGTTTTTAGTACTCGTCGAAAAATAAATCTTTGCATTTCTAAGGATGGAAGGCATTTTGAACATTTAGAAAGGCGTTAAAGTTCAGATTCTGTTAATTATTAGACTGTTGTGCTGTTAATTTTATTTGACTGTTGTTATTATTATTATCTTCGTTGTTGGCCCGTTGGCCTTTAAACACGCTCCAAATTAATATGGCACGAAGAATTTGGACCAGTCCTAAGCCTGGGTAAAGTGTGCAGGAAGGCAAACATTAGGTTAATATTTTTTTAACTTAATGCAGGTAGTAGTGAAATAATAACTGATTTTTTCAGAAAAATCGAAATATCTCTTGACATGTCAGAGATATCGATTTCAGGTTTTCACTGGATGATTCCTCTTTAAATTACCTTTCTAGCCATATAATAAAAGCTGTACCATTCCATTTGAAAAAACTGAACAAAACTTCAAAAAAACAATTGTTGAATGAACGCCACCTCGCGGTTTCATTTATAAACTAAATAATTTATCTCCCAGATTATCTGATTGTCACAGCAATTGCCTTTTTAATGAATCCAAATTGAGGAAAATCGGTTTAGGCAAACGGACATTAGACGACTTTTTATCTCAATAGGTAAAACTCCCCCCCAATCCCCTCTATTCGTGAAGTTACGACAAAATGTCATAAAACAAAGTTGTAGGAGACAGTTTGCTAATTATAACTGAGATTTTTTCTTACTCGGTTAACACTTGAAAATACACACAAAAAATGATTTTTAAAAATGTTTAGCTCGTCACACCCTCTTGCGGTCGTTTTAGAAGCTTAAAAATATTTTTGGTGAATTTCTCATGTTAATTTTTGTACAATTTTTTTTCCCAAAGCTGTGGGATAAATAGTTTTCAAGATACGGCCGCGATCCATCCTTAATGGGACACCTGGTATATATATATATATATATATATATATATATATATATATATATATATATATATATATATATATGTTCAAAAATAATGATGAAGTGGGCTCGTGGAGACAGATATTAAAAACAAAAAAATACCCCACAGCAGCCGCCATTCGACATGGCCGATTTATATGGCTAATTGGCCGATTTATAACGACTAAAGCCATTAGGCTTTTGTCGTTCCCTTCTCCACTCTCCAGCCGTTCAGCTTGAGCCCAGCTGATGCTTAAGGCCAGAAACCGGTCCTGGGAGACGCTTGCTGGCGCTTTGGATGTCGGATGGGGGAATGACATAACACCAACGTTGAGTGCTGGTGTATTTTCTTTGTCTTTAATATATATATATATATATATATATATATATATATATATATATATATATATATATTATATATATATATATATATATAATATATATATATATATATATTAATATATATATATATATATATATATATATATATATATATATATATATATATATATATATATATATATATATATACATATATATATATATATATATATATATATATATATATATATATATATATATATATATATATATATATCTATATATATATATATATATATATATATATATATATATATATATATATATATATATATATATATATATATATATATCTATATCTATATATATATATATATATATATATATATATATATATATATATATATATATATATATATATATATTTATTTATTTATATTCATGACAATTTAAATGTTTAAGTGCGGAAGTACATCGATATTCAAGTGACGACCAATTGCACAAACACTCGTTTGGAGCCGTTCTCGCCAAAGCTTGCACTACTCCCAGTGTTTCCCCATCGACTTCTTTTCTTCTTTCTTTAGAACTTTAGAACGTAAAGGGATTTTCTATACTTGCAGTGTGCTATAAACATTTCATATACTCGTTATTTCAAGTAGCCCCAAAAATAAAAGGGACGATAGCGAGCTGAATTAAGACCTAGTATTACTCTATCTTCGAAAAATAATTGCTTTAAAATTCCGTACTTGTCAATACCTCACCATGACCATCATCACTCACGATAATGGTTAAATCCTCATCTAATTTAAAACTATTGAGCACTGTTTGAATAAATGTGAGGCGTTATTAATAGTTTCTAAAATAAAGCACTTGAACAATCATCAGTTTATGCTCTTACGCATCCCCAGTGTTCAGAAGCGTGAGAAAGACCTGGTGGCTTTGCTTAATAATAATTAATAAAATTCTTCTTTCGAACTGCACCTACCGATTTATGAATAGTGTTGGAGCGGGAGATATCGCCATTATGTTCGATGTTGAAATGTTGCATGAGAAAACTGAATGTTGCGTGAGAGTCGTTGCCTTTTAACCACGCATTACTCTCCAGTACACAGCGGCATGAAGGATGTTAAACTACGTCAGTGGAGTCGATAAACTGATCTGTCGCAGGACCCTTTTACCTCAACCAGCTGAGTACCTTGTGTTTTGGCAAATTCTAGGTCTAATGTTCCATTATTTAATATTTCACTGCTTATGTATTATTTTACTTGTAGAATTTATTTAGATAGAATAATCTTTTAATAGTTTATTCTTGAAATACTTTATAGTCACAATTTTGCTTTTATGAGTATTAATATCAATCTTGAGCATTACAATTTCTTGTGGTGGTTTTATATGGTGTTAGTTTTATATAGTGTCCCATATGGCATTCTATATAGTGTTCTATTTAGTGTTCTATATAGTGCTCTATATAATATTCTATATATATTTCTATATAGTGTTCTATAAAGTATTCTTTATAGTGTTCTATTATAGTCTAGTTATATAGTATTGCGATATCTGGCAGCGATGTTTCTATTTATTATGATTTACATTTGTTAATGATTTTATGGCTATATCGTCTGCATATAAGAAGCTTTACGCGTTGGTGTAATATTTCTGTTTATTATTATTAGTTGTAATAATAGACTTATTAATAGACTGTCTCCTTGTTTTACTTCCATTTTTAATTCAAACTGTTTTGACTTCTTTTAATCTCTTACTACTTGTGCTCTCACGTTTTGATATATAGTTTTTTTAATCCAATTAAAATTAAAATCTAATTTTTATTATTTAATTATATTTAATATTATTTAGTATATAGCGTATAATATTACAGAATGTGATAATTAGTAATATAGATGATATAATGGGAATAATATTCGTAAATTTATGATTCTTCACATCATTTAAAAGAAAAAAGTTTCTTACAACAAAGGCCAAAAAGCTAACGGTTTCGATGAGATCACACTCATTATTTTAAATTGTTTATGTTGCTGACTCAAGAGAGATGTGTCCGGTAGGGCTTTTATATGGAAATGAAGATTATAGTGGAGATATGTTTTATTGGTTATGTGGATTTTTGCCCAGTCATTGTTGTTTTTCGGTGTTAGAGTGTGTTCTTCTGTTGCTGGAGATGTGTAAAAACCAGTAGCAGCTCGTGGGTTTTTAAAGTAGTAGCTAGGGGTAGAGCGTAAAAGGAAATAGTGGTGCTGAAGATTTTTTTGCTTTCCCCTTCCTCCTTTTTACTTTTCGTGCTATTGAAACCCTATACAGAAGGTACACCATGAAAATTAGTTAAGGAAAGAAACTGCACGGAAATAAAATATGGTGTTTTGCTTTAAAAAAAATGCTGGAGGGTCGGCGCTCCAACGCCCTCCCTCACGAGCCACTAGTAGTAAAAACATATTTGGTAAATAATATTTTGTTATTATTTAAAAAATAAACCACAGAACATTATTTATTTGTTTATCTGTATACAAATATTGTATTGTTTAAACTCGAAAAGATTTACCACTAAACGGTAAATAACTTTTTAAAACTTCTCGACGCACGTTTCGCTAACCATGTTACCATCATCAGGAGATGCTTTAATCTAATCCTACAACTAAACTACATTGTATTTATATGATAACCCTACCTAACGAAGTGTGTAAAAATCATGATCCGTGAAGTTTACTGAGCCGTACATTAATAATTGAAAAAGTTGACTGAACGGTATAAGTCCTTTATCCTGGTTCACGATTTTCTTACATTTTTCAGATTCGAATGCTTTCATATGCATTCAAAGCCCTATTGTTATTTACACTTTTAACCATATATATCACGATATGCTTCTTAGTTATGGAGAAGTCGCTATTAATACAATAATTAATACAGTTTTAATCTACAATATAACCTGCATCGTTATTGGCAAGCCTCGTCTAGCTCTCTAACAAACTTTCTATTTATTTATTGTAAAATTAGGATGATTTTGAAGCAGACAATTCCTCGACTTAATTTTAATAGCTGTCGCAATAAAACATTCTTTTCAACGAGAAAAATGTTCCATAGTTCTGACAATATGGCAAATTAACTATGTATCATCAGGTGGGTGAGGAAATGCTTCCCAGTCTAATTCTTGGATTTTTTTCTGGATGACTCTAGGATGATTCTGGTATTATGAGGTTTTGTACTGTCATGCTGGACGTCTTTTGCATGAATCAGGCTTGAAATTGCTTGAATCGAAGGCATGTTTAATCTATCAAACTGAACACAATAATATTCAGCCCTTATTGTTTCATTAAGATTCAGAAGATCATAGTGAATAGTTCTGATAAAATATCACTTTATTGACAGTAACACTTCCTTGGGGCAATCGAGTTTTGGAATAGCCAAAGGCAAAGGTTCTATTGTTAAGCATTGCTTTTTCTTATGTCGATTCATCTACTTTTCATCTCCAGTAACAATTTGTTAAAGAGAAAATGGATCTCCGCCTAACCTGGACAAAAATGTACAGTAGATTACATTCCTTCTATTTGCACTTTGGCCAGTTGTTTTAAGCACCTTAGTATTTTGGTGCATGAAGTTTTAAGCTTTAAAGCTAATTTCTAGATAGTTTGTTAGTGATCAGCATTAGTTTCAGCCCGCAACAAATCCTTATCAAAGTCAAGAGATGTTCCAAGGAAAGATTTCAAGATTGAAATCACCATTCTCAATTTTGTTTAACCAACGTTGACATGTTATGCTATCTAAGGCACGAAGATAAACAACATTGATGGTGTTTATGCCATTAGTGGCATTGTTGTGTTTTCGAAACACATAAAGTATCAAATGCCAAATAGTGAGCTTATCCACAGTTACACTTCCATTCTTATAGTGTTGACTTTTTTTCCAAAATTTGTCAATAACCACACAAAATATGTATGTATATTATATTAAGTGTATTAAACACAAATATACGACATTACTTATGAATACATGTAATATTTACTTAAAAAATAATAATTAGATTTTCTTGCTTTGTTATTTTCTGCTACTGCTTATTTGTTCTCTGTTGCTTTTAAAAACAAAAAAAACTCAATTATATGCAGTTATTTTCATTTCCTGAAAAATAAAACAAAAGTAATTTAAATAACATAATTCTGTTTAATTTGCAGGATAAACAAACAATTCGTCCGTTCGTATGTTTATTTAACGGAACAACTCAAAAAAGCAAATTTGATTAGGGATAAAACTGTTAGCTTACATTATTTTTAAAATAATTTTTAAATGAGAATATACAAACACTTTCCAACAAAATTAAATATTTTATTACACTGTGCAAAAACATGCACATGAAAATGTTAAAAAATATGTTGACGATGTTCGTACTTGATTTTAAATTTCATTTTGGAAAATAATGGAAAAAGCCATAGAATAAAATTCAGGCAAAATGATAAATATATTCTTTTTGCAAATATGAAATATGAATAAGTAAAATATTTAAAATTTTTAGGGGCGTTAACAAACAATAGATGTAGGATTAATTTTTTATTAGTGAAATAATTTTGCTAAGTTACAAGGTGTATTACAAATAAATAATCGTAATCTATACAGGGTGTCCCATAACTTATCCGCCATAAAGTAACTGGTGATAGTAGAGATCAAAATAAAATGATTTAGTCAATAAATGTGTTGGCAAATGTTAGTTATTAAAAAGATACGGGGAGTTGAAAGTGAAACTAAATTTTCGAAAAATTAAGATAATTTATAAACAGTTGAAGATATCAGGTTCAAAATCGGGGTCGTTGGGTTTTTAAAGGTGACAAATTCGAATTTGGTACTAGTTTAAGCCTAGTTCCTAAAGGACGCTTGCTACATACTTTGTGAGGAATTAACTGGCTCATATTTTTTTACCTCATAAAGCTGGAAATATTTCAAAATAGAGAAGAGTCATAATTCCCACGTAAAAAAAGATTCCCTTAGTCAATATCGATATCTCACGCCGTTTGCGAGATATTCGTGTTCAAATATTCCATAACACATCTTGTCGATGTCTGAAAAATCTGCCATTCACAAAGTGTGCCTTGAATGTTGCGCGTGTTTTGATATACCTATTATATAGATATCATACCTGTGATGGATAAAAACATGCTTTTTAATATAAACAGTGTCATCTGTTGGACGTAAAAGCAACATACGTTATACTAAATATTTTACGGCACTGCGAGCGTCATCTGTTGAATGTAATAGCAACAAACGCAATATTAAACATTGCTCATGCCGGACAGCGTGCTTCTTGAGAGCTGCTGTCACTTAGCATTTTCAATGTTTCCGATTGCATTATTAAATTGAATTGTCATAGATTTCGATTTATTTTCATTTTTATTTAATTATTTAACCTGACTGAGCTGATCGGATACAGCTAGTAAAGAATAAAATAACAAAAATGCTAAAGTAAACCAAATCAAAAAAAATTCATCCATATCTTAATAACCGGTTTCGTTCTTTAAGAACTCATCAGTTAAGCTCGGATGTTCTTCTCTCGAAGTAATTTCTCCTAGTTATTGAACGAGGCATAGTTCATCTAGTCGTACTATATGTATTTACTAATACAGTTAATTATTGTATATTGATAATTGGTATAATCAAGTAGACATAATTCTGCTTGTCTTTTATTTAAACCTAGCCCGCACAAGAGTCCAGGGCCCGCAGACCACCTATCGCAAGTTAGACGTCGAAATATGCACACCGGCCTCTAGGTGGAGTTTCCGCATAACGTTCACCAAAATTTTTCGATGTTCGGAATTAAATACGACTGGGTCGGTTTCGATTACTTCGAGAGAAGAACTGATTAGTTTTAAAAGGTAGAAACCAGTCTTAAGATGTGGATGATTTTTTTCCTCCTAGTAATCGAACGAGACATTGTTCGTCTAGTCCTACTATCTGTATTTAATAATACAGTTACTTATTATATATTGATAATTAGTACGATTAAGTAGATATAATTCTGCTTATATTTAATTTAAATCTAGCTCGCAGGATTGACCACCTGCGGCAAGTTAAAGGTCGAAATATGTTAATAGCACGCCGACCTCTAGGTATAATATTCGGAATTAAAGACGACTGAGGTTGGTTCGATTACTTTGAGAGGAGAACATCTGAGCTAAACTGATGAGTTCTTAAAGAACGAAACCGGTTTTAAGATGTAAATGAATTTTTTCCTCCTAATAATCGAACGAGACAATGTTCGTCTAGTTATACATCTGTATGTAATAATTCAGTTAATTATTGTATATTGACAATAAATACGCCCAAGTAAACAAAATTCTGCTTCTCCTTTATTTAAACCAAACAGTTTCGTTTAAACGGATTTTATTGTAATATTTTGAATAGATTGGAAAGAAAATTTAGGTATAGATGCAAGAAGGTGCAAATGTACGCGGAAGATATTTTTCACAATGGAGGATTTATGAAGAACCGAGGCTGCTCACACAATAGAAACCAAAGCAGAAACAATGCAGATAGACCAAATGGTAAAATATTTTCAGAATTGAGACTCTAAGCTTGGAAGCAGCATATGAAGTACATGTGCAAATGTAAAAAAATGTCTAATGAACATATCGCCCAGTAACAAAATATAGAGAAATCAACAATTAAGAAGATCTCATTATCTCGTGAAGAACTCGTGACAATAATTTAGTCAATAGGGCGATAATTATCACTCAGGAAAAAACACCGATGTACATTGAAGAACAAAAACTGAACAACATCTAGCATGCATCTTTGAATTATCAGGTATGAAACCGGAATTTTTGTATAGAAAATACACGTTTATTGTATGAAAATGATAAAATGTATTTTATTCGAAGTAATTCCCATCGCTAGCTATACATTTTTTCCACCTGTCTGACAATTTGTGGATATCATGCCAAAAAACTTGTGCCCTTTTGAAGCAGACCAGTCATTTTCGTAAGAAGTGAAGCGCTGTTTAGCAAGTGCGTATCCCATCGATGGAAATAAGTAGTAATCGGACGCAGCAAACTCTGGTGAGTAAGCCGCATGCGAAAGTATTTCCCAACTAAACGCCTCAGTCGTTTCCTTGGCCTGTTTTGCTGTGTGTGATGGTACGTTATAATGAAGCAAAATCAGTTTGTGATGCCATATTTGATGTTCTGGTCATTTTTCACGCAAGGATTGATTCAAATTGACCATTTGTTGTCAGTAGCGTCCAGTGTTAACGGTTTTATAATGTTTTAGCAGATCATAATAGATTACACCTTTCTGATCCTTAGGAATCCTTTGCTATTCATAGCGATTTGGCCTCTGCAATCGATGTCAACCGTTCGCCTGGAGTTACCCATGATCTTTAACGCTTAGGACTCTCAAAATATATTCACTGTTCATCGCCAATCCCAATTCCATGGAAAAATGACTTTTTTTTGTACCTGGCGAGCAGCATTCCGCAAGTGGTTTTTCGGTTTTCCTGTTGCCTTTCATTCAATTCATGTGGAACCGATTTTCCAATCGTCTGGATCTATTCCATGGCTATCAAGCATATAGAGACAGCTTCTTGTGTCAAATTTAATTGATCCGCGAGTTGCTGTTGCATTTGAGCGTCATGCTCACCCAACAATGCTTACAATACGCGATCTTCAAACTTTTTCGGTGGTCTTCGATGTTCTTCGTTTCTCACGTCAAAATCGATACTTCTGAATTTTTTAAACCACTCAAAGTACTGTGATTTACCAAGAGTATGCTCACCATAAGTTTCGAGAAGCATTCGATGCGATTCCCAAGCAGTTTTTCTTCAAGTTGTTACAGAAAATCAATAATGTCCGCAAATCGTAGTTTCCAGGCACACAATTTGACATGTTCAACGCTATTATAAACTATGTTGTTGTATAAAACTTGTATTATTGTGAGCTAAAAATCTTGTCAGATGTCATCAAGGAAATGGCGCCAATAACGCGGTTTGACGGTAACTCCATTGACTAGATCTAGGGCTATATATTGGCAAATTCCGGTTTTATATTTATAGATCTGGCAAACTGAAAATATATTCACTCATAGCATTCTTGAACACAAATATTCGGTAAAATAAACAAATAATATGCTGTAGTAAACGAACATATGTTGCCATCCGCTACAGAGTTCTCGTCATCAGTTTATTATACTCTCATAAAGAGCTCTGAGTCGCACGACTTCTTTTTCATTGGGGTCCATGCTAATATGTTGTATCTAAAATTACTATGAATAGCATAAATACTAAATATCGAAAGTCAAAGTATAAAAATATGTATACCTTACATGCATTAAAAAGCGCACTATCAGGACTTTCTGAAATTAACCTCAACAAAAACAATCTGTTTTTTCTCACGCTCTAGACCATAGACTAACAAAAAACTCTGGACAAGACTAAATAAACGTTTTATAGCACTAGCGGTAGTCGGTGAAGTTTAATTTACTACATTTTTCCTAGGTGAAAGCTCTTATCGCGTCACAAATAATATTGCACATTGTAATGACGGTGGTCTATCAGAACAAAAGCTCGGATTATATCGTATTATAGAAAAATATTAATCTCTTTGTATGACAAAAAGTAGGCGGTAAATAATTTGAAAGATGCCTAATAAGGCAATATTTAACAAAAATTATCTGGAAATTTACAACACTTTATGTATTTTGCCTGGATTGACAGACCCCCGTCGTGCATCCGAGTGTTAAAGGAAGAAATTTCAGCGAGTACTTGGGAAAAATTGTGTTATTTGGTTGTGAAAAAATGACAGAACATAAATACATTTTCAACATATGCTTTTTTATTTCGGAAAAGGCAAGAATGCTTCGGAGACGCAAAAGGAGATATGTATCTTTTACGGTGAGTATGCCATTGGTGAATTCAGGTGGCATAGGTGGTTCATAAAGTTTTCTGAAAATAATTTAATTTTAGGGTTCTGGATGACGTGGCGAAGCTGATGACAACAAAATATTGACGTTTATCGAAAGTGACATTTATCGGCATAGAACAATTCCAGACAACGGAGAAATTCTTGGAAACAATCAATCAACAGTGTCAAGAAAATTACGTCATGTTATGATGGTTCGCAATGCAAGAAAATTTTCTCGCTCGTAACGAAAAATCGATTTTAAAACCTTTGATTACAGGTGATAAAAATGGATTGTGAAAAATGAATGTTAAGGATAAGTGATCATGGTATAAATGCGGAGATGCCTCTTCAGTTAGAGCAAAAGTCACATCCGAAGAAGGTTATGCAAGGTTATTGCAAGGACTGCAAGAGAATCGTTTATTATAAGCTGTTACTTGAATATCAGATCAATTCGGAGAAATGCTGTTCACAGCTAAGAAAATTATAGCGAGCAATCAACCAGAACCGGCCTGAATTAGCCAACAGATTGCACAGAGGTATTGCGTTCGCTTGAGACAATGCTAGACATGCGAGATATCGAGACTTGACCACACGTGACTTTGTCATCCACCTTACTCTCCTGACGTACTGCTCTCTGGTAAATATTTTACATTCTTAAAGGACCTAAAAATCTTTTATATCAGTTCTTTAGCCAGAAACTTCAAAACTCCTATGACCTCGGAATTATGCAGCTATCGAAGAGATGGAGAAATGTCATCTAACAGAACGGCATTATTTATATTATTAAATTAAATACAGTAAATAATTCCAATTTTAATTAATCAGTATATTATATTGATTAATTATAATTTTTAGTAAATACATTTATTCTTTAATTTTTTCCAAGAAAGTGGGACGAACTTGCATTAAGCCAATACTTTCATAAGAATATGATTACTTTCCATAAGGAATAATATTATATTAACGTTAGAGTTCGATAAATGGTACGCAATAGTCTAATTCTTTGGTTTCATGCACCCAAAAAATTGTGGCATGTGGGGCTATATGTTGGGTTACATCTAGTAATAATCAGAGGAAATTTAAATTCAGTCCATTATATAAGCAAAATATTGCAGCCCATGGTTAGGTCATATCTGCAAGTTCATTCAAACCTCATCTTTCAGTAAGATACAGCTCACCAAAGAGAGGAGTCTTAGTTAAAGTCTTAAAGGGTAACACTTGACTGACTGACGAGATGTCCAGATTAAATGTCAATGGAACAAATATGGAATAGCATTGTCAGCTCATGAGAGATTGCTCCTTTTTGTATTAAGTTTAAGTGAATTTTTTTGTTTTTAGTCATCAGTACACAAATGGTGTATACAAATATTGTCATCCAGTAAATATCAAAAAGAAAATTTCACTAAGTTACAATGTACAACATAATTGATATTCAGTTGAAAAAAATGCCTTAACGATACTCAAATATATACAATGAGTAGTCGAATAATGTTAGAATGTTTCTTAGACACATCATGGATGACCTAAAACTAACAGCAATATTTAATTGAAATCAAAAAGCAAAAAACACCCTATTCAATAATTATTTTCTATGTTATCCTATTACTCCTACAATTAATAATAAAAAGTTATTAATCCAAATTAATTAATTTTCGATTAAATTTCATCAGTTTACAAAATTATAAATTTTACATTCATTTACACTATTGTTTTTCTCTACCTGAATTATGAGACAAAAGGGCGCTTTCGTAACATCTTTCTTATTAAATAAGGTTCATTTTTCTTTATTATTACAGCCCAGGTTTTTGTGTTTTAAGACAGGACGGCATCAAGTTCAAAATATTATCTGAAATAATCCCATTCCGAAAACAAATGGCTGAAACTGTCACAGGAACAATTATGAGTAAAAATTTCTTGATTTTGGTTAATAATACTCTGATTTAAAGTGTCTAAAAAGGACGTGGATAGTTAAAGTTAATAACAACTAAGATATGTTTAACAAAAATTAATATATTATACGGGGTATTTTGAATGCAAAACAAATTACCAAGTTTGATAGCCTTGTTATATTTAGCAATTAATAAGCTACACGCTACACTTAGATGCATTGGCCATTCATTTTTGTACGTTATTTTTACACGATTAAGGATTTTTTCCTTCTTCTATACTTTCGTTATTGAAAATAATATATTTAATTGAAAGTGTTTGATAAATCATTTGATTTATTTGAATCGAAGTTCGAAAATTGATTTAATTCATTTAATCTGAAGGTAAAAAATTCTAGTTTTTGTGAGGTTCCGATTTTTAATAAGATCATTAAGCTACTGTGAATTATTGTCTTTTTATCTGTTTTCTTACATCAAATTCGCCATTTCGACTTATGTCTTTCTATATTCTTCAAGTCAATAAATCGTACTAATCTCTGCTTCCTAATATCAGATGAAAAGATGTCCACCAACTCACAAAAGGATGGACTTATAAAACTACTGAAAAATTGTTAAGAAAATACTAGGCACAACGAATGACAATGGACCACGGAGGAATAAATACGATCATGAACTCTACCAAGTATAGTAGATTATCATTAGATTCAAAAAACTACAGTAGACGGGGCACCTGCGTCTGATAAACAGACGTATGTAGAATAATGAATCTTAATGTCAAAATGGTTGAAACAGTCTTATGGTAGCTCCCATAGTGAATATACGTCCTTGAATGATCTCTGTGTTTGTATCAAGTGCAACTAGCATAATGTTGTTTTGGTGGATCCTGGTTCGCGATTGGAAAGTACCACGTTATTTATCACCTCTTTTAAATTATATCACTTTATTTCAAGATGCAACAAATAACCCCAACTAATACCTCTTCCTAAATGTAATAGGAACTATGGAGCGAAGCCCCTTCCCCTTTTCGATTGCATCGGATGATAACGAAATAACCTCTAGAATATTGAAAGACTTTTAGAAGCCAACGAAAAAATCAAAACCGAATTCAAATATCAATTCCTCACGCAGAAAAATCAATGGCCGAAACTCGTAAAGAGTTCATCTTCTGCGTATTCTTCTTTACAAAAGAGCCGAGAACTATGAAAACTCATTCCGTTTACATACTTTCCCTACTGCTTCTCATCAGCGTTCTCTATTTCTAGCTTCCTTTCCTGGAGAGACATACCAATTAGATCCTTAATTTGGCCTGTCTATCTTTTTGGAGGTCTGAGCGTGATCTAGAACCTTTCATTCATCCTGTATAGTGCGTTTCAAGATTGTCGTTGACCCACTGCTGTAATAAACTCTTAATAATCCCTATCATAACGAAACCCGGCAAAGTTGCAAGAAACGTAAACAGGGCCCGGTTTAATAAAATAACAGGTAAAAAGATAAAATGAATTTTATTCCTGGTTTAGTAGTTTCAAAATATTTTAGTTTAGTTCGCATTCTTTTTTTAAATAATGCAGTTCTATAATTTCGATGGTATTTTTGTTATTCCAAAAGTGCTAAAAATATGGCGTTTTTGGCAAGATAATGAATATTGTGCCTCTGGTAGTGCTAATTTTAAAAGAAAATATTAATCGCCCGATGCTAAGCAAATTGTTAAAATATGTATATTTCTTAATTGAATAGGGGGCTTAATGTAAATGCAGCCACAGCAGAAACGTCTTCATTAACGAAAACTCCGTAAAAATATTGTGACAAAGCCAATTAAAGTCAAAAAAGTCCGAAATGATTCTACTAAAAGCAAATGTGTTGACGACAGCACCAAATACTGAATTCGAAGCTAAATTTATGTTATGTATGAAGAGCAAACTGTGCCTACATTGCAATTAACTAACGATTTAGGAAAGCTGAAACCAACATTTTTTGCAGTAGAACTAGCCTCCGGAGAATATTATATGAAATAGATTTTGCATATCGGACCATTAATAAAAGACAAATATTAATGGAATCACAACGATTGCGACGATGGCGGTTTGACTACTGGAACTCTATAAAAAGAAATACAGAGTAGAAAATCATCCCATTATCTACCTTGATGAAACATGGTTCGATACACATGAGACGCCAGCCAAAGAATGGGTAGATGCATCAAGAAAATGCCAAACCAAAGCCCCAGCAAACAACTGAAAAATAATTTCAATTTTACATGCTGGTTCCGAGGACGGATGGGTTCCAAATTGTTTACGGTTGTCCTCCAAAAATATTAAACATTCATCTTTGGACTACCATGACGATGCCACAGGAGAACTTTTTAAAGATTGGTTTATAAATAGCCTTTTGCCTAATGTGCATAAGGAAAGCGTAATTGTAATGGACAATGCTAGTTATCATAACCGCCAAAAATGTAAAGTTCCTAATGTAAATAACACTAAATTGGAAATTCAGAACTATATGTTAAAAAACGATATATACTTCGAAAATACACATAAAAAATCTGATCTAGAAATATTAAAGACATTTAATATTAAAAAGGAATATGTATGTGATACCATTGCTGCCGATCTGTGACATACGGTTTTACGCATTCCCCCTATTACTATATTTTTAATCCAATTGAGCATCTGTGGTATCAGGTGTAACCCAATGTTAAAACAGAAAACTTGACTGTAAGTGCAAGTGCTGCAACATTAATTAGGAAGGTTGTAGGTAGTATTCCCAAAGAAAGTTATATAAATTCAATCAATTATGTTATTAAAATAGAAGATTCCTATGTATCATTTGCTAATAATATAGAACTACCTATTATTAATAAAGATCAAAGTGACAGTGAGAGCGAAATTGATTTAAATGTATAATTAAATTTAAATTATAATATTTATTGTACTAATAAATTCAAAATACACAAACCAATAAACAATGTTTTAGTCATACATAACAATAATAATAATAATAATTTAATCATAATTTAACAATATTGAATTTTTCCCAAAATTATTCAGAAGTTAAACCACTCCGGCTCTGGCGCCTTTTAAGAATTTAGGAATATTTTTATTGAGATTTATTGGGGCAATTAACATTTTGCCGAAGGACAGGGAAACTTCTTGAAACGAACTATACCACCAATCTTTTTAGATCTTTAGAAGAATCTTAGTATTCGTTCATGAATAACTTGGGATAACCTTGACAATTTATTAATATTTTGAATAAAGTATACGCTTGTTTGTATTGTAGCCCACGGTCAGTGAAGGACCCGTCTCCAGCATCAAAGTTTAAAACAATTAATATGCTTTTGGTCTTGTTTTTTAATGATCCATGTTTCAGCGGCATATGGCAATACTGGAGAGACTGAAGTTATTCCTGTATACTTCTTTGTGTTCTGCATTAAGTCCCGCTCCCTCCATGTCTTCTGAAAACTTCGCATTATGCTTCTTTCCATCTTTTCGCATCTTTTCCTTATCTCCTTCGTTCGTTACCCCCTTCCTGCCCTATCCCCTTCCTGCGATATAAAAGTACTAAGATAGACGCCCAGGGTGCCAATACTCACCGGTAAGGATTCTGATACTCTGAAATAATTTTGTAAAAAAGAAAAAGCCACATTAACAAATATATATCCAGACAAATAAGTCTTTAAATAATATATTATTCAACTAAATATTCTCCTTGTTCCATATGGATATCTAAAAAATACAATGTCACATAATAAGAAGCCCAAAGTTTCATCCCATCTACGGGCGTAGTTAGTACACATTTGAAATGAATTACAAAGAGTTACAAAGCAAGTCATTCTAGTCAATTTCACAAATGACACAATGAATGAAAGCACATCAAAAAGCATGGTATCTACTTATCAAGAACATACGTTTGACAACTTTCTTAGCTCGACTTTATCGAGGAGTCATGCAGGTTGAAACATGTATCGAGTATGCTCTTGAAATTAACATGTTACTGCTATCTCTGGCGACTGTGACACATAAAAACAAATTAATAGAGCACCTTGAACCCCTAGATTGCTATATATTTTGCCAACAAATAGTTCAAATAGCATATTAAGTGTATTTTTAACCAATTTACGGTTTTACATATTTGTCTTCATTTATATTGATTTATTTCTAAGTTAAATAAAACAAATTTTTACTTTGTTATTTATCACTTATTTTACATATTTTATACTCACATATTTAAAAGTAATTCCAGCAATTATTTTTATATGTGTGGTAATTTTACTACAAAAGAAAAGAGTGAAAAATTAACTTTACGAATTTATCGGGCATACTACACATTTTGGATTTATGTTTAGATTTTTTAAATCAAAATATGGGATACGTCAGCAATGAGCACGGTGAGCAATTCCACCGGGATATATTGGGTATGGAACAACGCTATCAAGGAAAGTTATGCTATGCTAGCACATTAATGTTGAACATGTAGAAGGGAAACTGTAGATATTAATTATAAAAGAAGAAGCACTTCAACTGTACATTTTTCAAAATTATTAAAATGTATGAATCTAAATAAATCTTTAACTGGGTAATACATCTTATTAATATCCACAAAAAACTGAGCTATCCAGAGCATGGCATTAATACAACTGTGAATGTTTTTTAATGATTACTCAAAATTAGTTTAAGTTATTTCATGAGCTTAAAAAAATTAGTAAGTAATTTGTTGATTAGTGTAATTTATACAACCCCCCTAAGACGAAATCTTACCTGGGAGTCACTAATCACTCGTATGATGGACAAATCAAGAAAAGATGAGAAAAAGACGTTACAGAAGATGCAAAGGATCTATTGAGAACCTCATGGTGGAGAACTGCACCATTGGAGAGAAATGAACAAGACCAAGGCTCGACATCCGCTTGTCGCGCCATAAAAGAAAATTAAATTATTATGTGGTTGGAGGCATGGAGGTTAGAGATTACTAAAGTAGGTATGGTGGTATTTACGGCCATTGAACATACATAGCAATTGACTTATTGAATTCAAATTTTAAGATAAAAATAAATTTTTCTCTGAATATTTAATTATTTCATTAATTCTGATGTTAATATTTTTCGTACTCTATCAAAAAACTAGAGTTGTTAATTTTGGTACCACGACAAAAAAAAGTTGGGTGAGTGTGATGGAATAAAATAAGAAAAATAGATATTATAAATATTAAATGTAAAATACTGTGATAATAGAAAGTGTGTCCATTAAATATAAGTACTGGTCCGGGAAAATGTGATTAAAACGAAATAACTGACATTTTTTATGAATTATTATTCAAAGTATTTTCCTCTCGCTTCGATACATTTGATAAATCGATTCAATAGTGATTCAAATGCGTGCTCCAACTCATTTTGTGGAATACCCTCAAAAGCAGGCGTCGAAGCTGTTTGGATGATCTGAATGTCATCAAAAAAACACCCTTTCAAATATAATTTCAACATTGGGAACAAGGTAAAGTTACAAGGGGCTAAATCTGGGGAATACGATGGGTGGTTGATCACACAGACTTGGTT
The DNA here is from genome assembly GCA_031761425.1 of Cosmopolites sordidus. Taxonomy (NCBI): domain Eukaryota; kingdom Metazoa; phylum Arthropoda; class Insecta; order Coleoptera; family Curculionidae; genus Cosmopolites; species Cosmopolites sordidus. Next base: position 150,696 of record JARFXV010001435.1, read on the forward strand.
TCGAGCCAAAAATTGACTCACAATTAACGATGTGTGACTTGGCGCATTATTGTGATTTCTGCTCCGTCGTCAACGTGTATGGCACAAACTTTGCACACATATTTCTTTTCTCAAATCTTTGTGAAAAATTAATTGAATCGTTTCTTTGTCGATATTCAAAGCCTCTTCCATCATTTTGAGTGAAGCGTTGTGGTTATTTACTACAAAATCGCGAACTTTTTCGATCATTTCGGAAGTGCGAGCTTCCGTCATGTTTGTCATCCTCTATCGACACTCTGCCATCCAAAAAGTACACTTGCTGCATTAACCGGAATGTTTCCGACGCAATTTTACCGAGTTTTCCGTTACATTTAATAACAACTCTTTGTTTCATGATTTTATTTATACATCAAACTTTTTTTGACTTGTAAACAAGACATCATAAAATCAACAAATGTCAACCGATCGTGGTAAAGTAGTTTTCGTTAGGTCCAAGAAAAGTTGTTCAAGTTTTAAAACGACGTCGCTCATCAATAGATGACCTGAATGGTTGCTGAGATATATCTTAAGTAGTGATACTTAATGCGCACACTATGTATATTAATGACGTATTTAACATATCAATTCGTATATTGGAACCTTTGGTGTAAACCACTAAGACCTTTATATATTTACTGCTAAACACCCAATTACCGTATTATAATTTCTCGATGCGCATTTCGCTAACCATGTTAATATCATCAGAAGATGATTCAAGAGTACCTTATAAAGCATGTAATAATAATGAGTAATGAAGTTAACCAAGTGTTACATTAGTAATTAGAAACACTGCCTGAATCGAATAGGTCCTTTATCCCGATTCATGGTTTTCTTACATATTGATATAACATATAAGCATGTTAGAAGCTTCGAAACAATCAATTGATCAATAAAACTTTATAACATAACTTACAAAGTAACACAGAACATGAGTACTAACAAGTTTTAGATCAGAAGCTCGCCACGTCTAGCACATATGGGGTAGCCTTCATGAGCTGCGCAGCAGTGGACGTGTTTTGGCATAGCTTGCAGTGCATGAGAGGGGTAGTAGTCTGCTCACGTCCACAATCGCACAGCACCGATTTCTCTGACACCTTCCATCTATCAATATTTCTTTTGGACCTTGCGACTCCGGTAGTTACTTTAAGGATCTCCATATCGCCTTAGGGGGAGTTGCTCCCTAGGTATAAATCAATCTGGAAGATGGGCATTTCTATCTTACCACGATTCAAATCTAAGTTTCTTGCGTTCTATTCATAAATTTCGCTCTTTTGTGTAGAAAACTTTTTCTCAACTTAACTTGAATATTTTCGTATGCATTCAAAGCCTTATTATTATTTACATTTTTAACAAGTGGTAAGGTATTAATATTTTTATTATGGTCATGTTTATGTGCATGTTGGGTAACACAAGATTTTTCATTTCCACTGTACCTGATATGTTTTCATAAATCGACAATTAGTTTCATAAATCGACAATTTTTCATGATGGTCTACTTTATCCCTTGGATTATCTAGGACTTTTTAGCTTATTCATGGATTGTAGACAAAATTATTGTCCATTTTTTTTACATTTTTTTTTAGTCCTAGTGTTAATTGGGCATTAAACGGTATTACAAGGAATTAATTTTTATTCTGTTCCTTTTGAAAAGTCGAAGATTCTTTCCATAATTTTCTGTATTTAATAATATATCTACTAATCTAAATAATACATCTACAATTTTCTTATTATAATCATTCACTTCGCACTCCCTAATCAATTTTCATTCTTTTTTACGATTATAATTATTTAAGATTATACAGATTTTTTATGATTTTAATTATTTTTAAAGGAAAATGAATTAATATAATATAAGTAATATAAAGTTTGAATGAGCCATTTTATTATGACAGCTATGATTTGAATCGTTAGAGATGCTTCTTGAAGTGATAATGTTTCGTGGATATCAAAATTCTATTTATTTTTAGTATTCATATTCACTAAAACATCCAAAATGGCAATCTTGCATTGTTCTTGAGTTAATATGTAAATGCTCTGGTTTATAATTTATCGTTTAATGTCTTATCAAATTGCCTCTTTATTTCATTTTTGTATGGAAAATAAATATGGAACATTTCCTTGAATTTTACTTTTAAACATATTTTGAGTTTCTTTCTTTCAATTTCCACAAGAAGTTAATTTTTAATTGAAAATTTCAACTATCTTATACTTATATCTGTCAAAATAATTAAAAAATAGACACATATTTTTTATTTGAATAAAATGTATTCTCATAAGTTAGTTAAAAAGATTTCCACTAATATTGTTTACTTTGTTCTTTGTTTATGATTATGGTTGGAGATATTGTGTCTGAGATAGAACAGTATGCAGGGCGCCAATTTTGTACCGAATAACCCCATCAAGACCACAAATAGCGGAAACTATCTTTCGAAAATTCCACTTCGTCTACGCTTTAACTTTTACCTCAACACGACCAAGTTAAAGAACCGAACTTGGTTGGAAAGTTGGCTTTTCATCCAGAACTTCTGGAAATTTACGGACATTAAGTGACAAATCTGGAAGTTTATAGTTGTTTTCGGTTGGTAATAGTCGTTCGTCCTTTTGTTTTCCTTTAATATGGAAAGAGATATTTTGAAGTGGAACATTGTATGCTTTAGGAAAAAAATATTATAGTTTCGTGTGTGTATATATAAGAAAACAGAAGTTATTTTTTTGTTATTGTTATAGTTGATTGGTTGTAAACTGGCGGTAGTTTGGAAAATGGTTTTGTACAAGTTTGATGGATGATCGTTTAAGTGAAAATATATACAGTTTAGAAATTAATGTTATTTTTAGCTATATGAGTTTCACTTTGTATGCGCTATTAAAAGCCAATTCATTATTAATAGTCATTGTGCAAAAACATAGTTTTTAATAGTTTTGAATATGTCGAATTATGTAAAAGACGTTTTGCGGGGTTTTAATAACCTTCTTTCATTTAAAGAAACCAGCTACTGAGAGTTCTCGATTGTTGGTTGAAGTTTATGTTGAAGCCAAAACAGCTTACGAACGATACTCTAAAAGCTTTAAAAGTGGGGATTTTGATATAAAATACAAGGAGCGTCCAAGACAACCGAAAAAGTTTGAAGATGCAGATTTGCAAACAATATCGAATGAAGACAACTCGTCATACGTTAAAACAATTGGCAGAATCATTGAATGTTGCCCAATAGACCATTTTCTAACGTTCTACATGCTTTGGGGAAGATCCAGAAGGAAGGAAAATAGATTCCATAACTACTTGCAAAATTTTACTTGCCAGACCGAAAGAAAAGGTTTTTTTTTTGCATCGAGTTGTAACAGGTGATGAAAAGTGGAACTATTTTGACAACCCAAAGCGGCAGAGGTTTTGCTGTGTATTTCATGAGATAGTAGAGGAGCTGTATATTACAAACTGCTGAAACCTGGTGAAACGATTATTGGCGGTCCATACGGACAACAATTGATAAAATTGAACCAAGCATTGAAGGAACAATGGCCAGAATACGCCCAAACACACGATAAAGTTATTTTTCAATAAGACCGATGCTCGAGCCGACGTTGCAAAATGTGTAAAAACTATTTGGAAAACGTTAAATGGGATGCCTACCCCTCCCGCCGTATTCACCGGACTTACCCCCCTTCAGCCTTCGGTCTTCCTACATTTTTCTCTCTGGCCAACCTCTCAAACGTTAACCTTCTGTCTGAAACACTGTGTTATGTGTCCGTAAAACTTAAGTCTTCTTTTTTTTATATCGCTATGTATATCAGTGTATTGTTTGATTTCTTTGTTTTTCTCCAAGTTGGTATGCTGTGCTATTTATTTGTTTGGGGCCTAAGCTTTTTCTTTTGATTTTTCTGATGATATTTCTTTCTTTTTTTCAATCTCCAGTTTATTCATGCATTTTCCATTTTTTAACATCTACCCTTATTGGCCGCTTTTTGTAATCTGTTTTTCATGATTATTTCATCTAAATATTTAAATAGAGATGTTACCATCAGAGGGAGGAGAAGGAGGATAAACTCCTGTGGAACTCCCTGGAAGTCTTTAGTTACGAGTTTGCACGTAGGCGGCAGAGGTACGATGATCGTTAAGTTGGAGAAGTCATGAGTGCTTCCACTTTTCAGTGTTTGAGCAGTCCTATTTGGATTCACTTTTTTACCCTGTATGTTATAAACGTAGCATGCCTAAATTGACCGTGTTTGGGGGTTTTAAAGAAGAAATACATATATCGAAATATGGAGTGTAAATGATAAAGGAAATCGATTTAGCCTAGCAGTATTTAATGGCATTAAGACAGGCGTTAAGATGAGTTGTGGAATCGCGCCGACATTTTTCTCTGTGTTTGTTGCCGCTGTCCTGTATCATGTCAATTGAGGTATATAGAATGGATGGATACCTATTCAACCTGGCACTACTTACAGCTAAATCAAAACAAAGGATGCTAGCATCATAGAGCTGAACTATGCGAATGGCTGTGCGCTTGTAGTGCATAGTATGATGGAATTGTAAAGGGTGCTCGACTGACATAGTGAGAACTATGGCGCTTTCGAACTTACGTACAAAAAACATTCCAACAAATCTCCCAATAAACAGATGATATTGTTGCGAATGAACAGCCATTGGAAGAAGTAGTATGCTTCCCATATTTGGGAAATCAAATTTCCTGCTCTGTTGACATGCAAGAAGATATAGAACGAAGTGTGCTGGTGCCAATTTTCGACGTCTAATGAAAAGGGTGTTTAGTAACCGAGACTTAATAATCCGTGTTTAGAATGCCATCATAATTCCCACTCTTTTGTATGGAGCTCTTGGGCCCTGTATCGGAAGCATATAATACAACTCGAGAGATTTCATTAAAGCGGCCTCCGAAAAACCTTGAGAATAAAGTGGCAACAGTATCAGGCAACAGTATCAAACGGACGTGAAAGAGCCAACAGCTTGAGCATAGAATCCCAAATCGTAAAAGCTCAGCTGAGACCTTAAATGCCCAGCATGTGGAATGAAATGAAAATATAAGCTGGGTTACAGCAATGGCTCAGCAAAATTATTATCCTTTTATACGGTGGTTTATTTAGAGCGTTCGAACTTTAAATTCAAATAAAACAACAACTAAATTATATAATTTGAAACTATTTATTTTATGTGAAATATCAGTCTTATGTCTCCAATTGTATGTCCGCAATTGTTATCAATATTGCATCAATATTGCTGGTTTACCGTCTAGACCAAAGATTTAACCTAACCCCAAACAAAATACTTTAAAGGCATCAAATGACTTGACCTTGATGACCAATTATCCTCGAAATAATTTTCTCATTGAATTGTTCTCTCAATAAATCGATTGTTGAGTCAGCCGAATGACATGTGGAGCCATCCTGTTAGAACCACATCCCCTCCAGATCAGAACCATTAAAATTAAGGATTAAATAATCATTGATCATTGCTCTGTAACGATTCGAGTTACATATACACGATCGAGATTCATTAACGAGTTGATAAATTTTGATCTTCATCAATACTGCCTGCAACTGCGGCAATATTTTTTTTGAGCCGCACAGTATTTTGCCTTGTTTTTGTTTTAGTATCGAACAGCGTGAAATACGTTCGACACTTGTCGATAATTTGGCGAATACATCGCTCGGTTGGGCCATTATGTGCACCATAAAAGACTACAAGTTTGACGTACAAAACACTGATTTTGATAATAAATTTCGGCAATTTGCAAGCGTTGCTCTGGTGTTAAACGTTCCATAATAATTTGCCAGATCTTGGATGTTCCATGATGATTTGACAGCGATCCCTATCGGAAATTCGGAGACACAAAAAAATCACCACACATTAAATAGTATATACACGAATGTAATGAATATTGTTTTACAGAAGCATAATTCCATTAATTTTGTGTAAAATAAATTTATTAACATGAAACTAATCAGAGTAATATGCCATTTTCAATGCTTCAGTACGGCTAATAATTTAATATTGATTCCTCGCCCGAGAAAGTTCTGGATTTACAAACAGTTTTCAAATAGTGTTATGTAGTAAGCTGAATTACCCACCTTTGAGGCTTCGAAAAAAAAGGGTTACCGCATGTCAATAGCACACCTTATTTCTTGGACTATGTAGTGGTTTCTACTGCAAATCAGGGTGTTTTTCCGAGGTCTAAAATCGAAAGTTTTGTATATTGACTCCAACTTTTAGATATAAATGAGTTTTATCGCTACTTCAATTTTGGAACCTTTGGTGTTAAGTATAAACATTATGAGTTTTCCATTCACATTAAACCACCCAAATTATTGAATCCGCGTTTCGCTAACCAAGTTAGTATTATCATAAAATTATTAAAACCAAACCTTAATTCATTTTGTTCGTTGACGCGAACTCGATTCTCAATTCGCTGACGCGATTAAGATTAGTTATTACGTGATTAAAGTAAACTATAGAATTGTCTTTATTTCAACAACTTTACATTTAACTATTTCGATTCTTCTGTACACATCTAATAATCTCCTACATTTCTCTAATAATCTCTAATAATCTTTTATATCTCTAACTAATTTTAACTTGCTTAATTCTAAATTGTGGTTAGTTTCATGAATACGTTGGCCAACTCCAGATCTATCTGGTATATTATTTTAATTATGCCATATGTTAAGCTAGATATCATCATATCAATCATCATATTTTATACCATATTTTATGTTATAAATACACACGTTTTCATTTTTTTCAATATTGTCTTTAGAATTACCTTAAAACTGCTGTTATTTATTATTAGATATAGATTACATTATATAAATTCGCGTCGAAATTGTATATATATATATATATATATATATATATTTGTATGTATAAACCCTTTTGGGTTTTTTAACAGTATATCTTTATAATGTTTAACTTTGTTTAAATTTTGTATCCCAATTAGTTATATATTATATTTGTGTGTTTATTGTGCATATGTATTATGTAATTAGTTATTATATTAAAAATATAACTTAATTAAATTTGTTAAGTGTAATTTAGTAGGTTTATGTAATGAAAAAAATATCATTAAACCGAAAGAGACCCCAGTACATTTAACTGACTACTGTAATAAACAATACATTCAAACGTACAATCTTTTTCGATGCAAAAATAACATCAGGCATTCAAAAATGAAGAAGAATTGAATTTAGAATTGATTGTAAATGATGGTAGGCAATTTGTCATAGACCATTCATTTCCACCTAGAAATATACATTCGTCAATTGGAGAATTGCAAATTTCGTGGCAATTTATCTTATCAGATCATTTTAGGAGTTTCGCAGCTCCATCTATTTATAAACACCTGTCTCTCAGTTAATATTTCATGCTTGAATATCTAATATTAGGTATACAAATTAATATGATGCTTTTATATTTCGTATCTTATAATTCCGTTTTTATTCTTATTAAGTTGTCATTGTTATACATGTCGTACAGGTGTACTATTAAGTTTTATTTTTTTCTTCCAGATGGCTCTACTTGGATTTTGTACGTATTCCAAATGTCCAAACTAAATTCTTGTTTGGTATTTTCATTTATTCGTCGTTCATTTTAGTGTCATCAAGCGGCTGCAGAGTGTCGCAGAAAAAAACTGCTCTTCTTCTCGAGCGGTAGGCGGTTTGATATTATCATTTTTATATATATGTTACATTGAATATTTTCACATACAATAAATAATGTTGCTAAGTCATTTATAATGTCGATCCGGTCATTCTGTGAAGAGTCCCAACGTTTCGGCAAAATTTCACTTGGCATTTTCAAGTATTGTTCGCATCGAGTTAGACTCTTCATCGTCACTCGCGCGGTCCTGAGCTTTCCTCTGCCTTTCGGGTCCAATATAATTGATAAATAAAATCATCGATCCATCGTGTTTTAGGTCTTCTTCGTGGAAGTTTATGATCAATCTATCGTCACATCTCCTCACTATATGACCTGTTCACCTATATTTCAATTCCTTCACCTTTCCAGTAATGTTACAAATTTTCGTCTGTTCTCTGATCCATGTGCAGGTCTTTCTGTCCCGTTTTATAATGTCGAGCATAATCTTTTCCATTCCCCTGTGTGCTATCCAAAGTTTTTGAACAGACTGTGATGTGAATACCCATGTTTCACTTTCGTATGTCAAAACAGCCAGCACCCACTGATCAAAAACTTTTCTCTTCGGATAAAGTGGGAGTTTGTTCTTAAACACTATGTGGGGCCTGCCAAATGCCTACCAGCCACTCTTTACACGCCGTTCCACTTGCCGGGTAGTATCATCCTCCATTGAAATCCTTTGCCAAGATATATGTAGTGGTCCACAACCTCTAATCTAATGTATATGTACAACTTTCGTTCAATATATCGAAAAAAACTTTATTATTACATACCATATAGTGATTTTTTAGTGCTGATTTTTTTTGTGTTCGAAATTTAACTTGAAATAAGACAACGACCAAATTAGATGTCTTGAAACTATTTATTTTACATGAAATAACATTAAATGACATTAATTTTCAAAACAATTTCGGACAAATGTCCGCCGCAGCTACTTCTAAACAGCGCATTCTGCCAATCCAATTTCTGACTACTTATTCAAGTAATTGGTGTTTTATATCCTCAATTGTTCGAGTGATGTTGGCTTCCAAGGCATCAATAGTTGCTGGTTTATCGGCATAGACCAAACATTTAACATAACCTCAAATAAAATAATCTAAAGACTTTAAATTACATGACGTTAGTGGCCAATTAGCATATCCGTTGATCTAAATAATTTTTCACCGAATTATTCCCTCAGAAAATCGATTATTGCGTTCGCTGTATAACCTATGCCATCCTATTGGAATCATATCTCCTCCGGATTGATACCATTCAATTTAGAAATTAAATAATCATTGATCATCACTCTGTAACGATCCACATTAACGAATTGATAAATTTGGATCTTCATCAACACTATCAACAACATCGGTGATGTTTTTTTCGGAACGCACAGTTTTTTGTTTTGTTTTTGTTTTAATATCGAGCAGCGTGAAATGTGTTCAGAATTTGTCAATAATTCGGTAAATACATCGTTTGATTCGGCGAGAATGTGAAGTCGATAATAAATTTTACCAATTTTCAAGCATTGCTCTGATGTTAAACATGATAATTTGCCATACATCTGATGTATCATGATGATTTGGCCGAATTCAACAACAAGGATAAATCAATTAAGATATTCAAGTATCTAAAAATTAAGGGTTTAATTTCCGAGTTTTAAAAAAAGACCACAGGAAATCGTTTCGTATGCAGTCAATCCAAAATCTTCAACCAGATGATGCTGAAAGGCGAATTCATTTTTGTCACAGGTTTTTAAATGCTGTGGAGGAAGATCCTAATTTTAAAAATAAAATCATTTGGATTGACGAAGTTACATTTGCCTGCAATGGACCAGTAAACTTTTATAATTTAAAAACCTCTGCTCATGAGAATATTCACATAATCCGCCATATGGCTTTTCAAGAACAGTTCATTGTTAATGTGTTCTTCCGTGTCTTTAACGGGACTCTTTGTGGTTCTCAAATTTTTCCACCACTATTAAATAAAGCACTATTTAATGATTTTCAAAATGAAAAATTTTTCGAATGTCTCGAAAATGTTCCCCTTAATTTAAGAAATGATGTTGGCTTCAAATGGATGCTGCTCCAGCTCGTTATGCTATTGAAAATCATATGTGGCTAAATAACAATTTTCATGAACGATGGATCGATCGATTAGGGTCAGTACTATGGCCACTCGGTTCATCGGATCTCACTCCTCCCAATTTTTTCGCCTTGGGGTATTTAATAGATAAAGTCTATGTAACCCCTTAAATACGAGAGAAATTCAAAGAATTTAAGATGAGTGTGAAGATTTACGGGCTAATCATTTTTTTTCTCGCAACGCCACACAATCTGTTGTACGGAGGTGTTAGAAATGTGTTGAAGTTAAAGAAATGCGCTTTGAACAATACTTGTAATTTGTAATTCATAATAATGTCATTCATAATAATGTAAATTCATAATAATCAATAATAATGTTTCAAGCTTATATGCTACTATTTAGGGCTCTTTTCGTATAGATATCCTTAAAGTTAGGATATTGGAAAATGAGAGAAATACAATTGAGAAAATTAATATTCACAGACGATATGACATTAATAGCTGGCTCATAAAATGATTTACAACATAATATAGAAGCCCTAAAAAAAAACAAATAACAAATATAATTCAACTTAATTACAATAATTGTCTAATAAAAAGAAATAAGATTTTAAGTTTCAGCATAATATTTGCTTAAGATGTCATCTTTTTATATTTCAATGCACTTTTTAATGTTGCTGACAAAAAGTTTAAAAGCAATTTACTCGAAAACGGTGATTCTTATTGAAGCGAATTAAGAGTATATCTTTTACGTAAAAAGTCAGGGATTTCATACTTAAATATAAATTTAAAAAATACATAAAAAAGCTAGGCAGTTATTACCTTGAATCCATAATTATGTTACCCACCTGATTGAAATGTTTAAATTTGGCGCGTAACGTTTACACTCACTAAATGTCATAATTTTATTGTGAACGGTTATTTCTGACCGACTTCAGGATGCCCCATTTGTCCGGGCAGATGTCCTTAGGGTGCATTATTCGACCGAGCTTTATATGAAAGTATCATATATATATATATATATATATATATATATATATATATATATATATATATATATATATGGATTCTCAAATGAAATTCATTACATCATGACCAATGATAAAACAATATTATGCAATTATACTGTCCTTAATAATGTTAATGATGGAAGTGACCATCGAATGGTATGAGCAAAAGTTAGGATTAACTATCAAAGAGAGCGCGAACGAATGGTAAGGGTAAAGTGGATTCCAGGAAATTGCTGGAGAGGGGTAGCCATTTTGAGATTGTTTTGTCGAACCGCTTTGGTGTGATAGAAGACTCGAATGAGATAGAAAAATCAGTTTAATACAAAGAAATCACCAAAAATTTTCTCGAAACGGCTGCTTCAATACCACAAGAAGAAAAATTCGTCGGTTCAATGTGCAGCCAGTGTAAAAAACTCTAGAAGAAAACAGGAGAATTCACAAGGTTAAACAGAAGCTGAGAAAGAAAATAATGAAAATGTATTCCTTAATGCGTGAGGATGGCACAGTGTAAAGGGCGCGTACGGAAATGTTAGAGTTAATCAAGAACAACAATAACCACGGAAAAACAAATGCCAGATGTACTAGTGGAGGAAGTAACAAATGCTATAGAATCGATGAAAAACGGCAAGGTTCCAGGAAAGGAGAGTGTAACTGTCGAAATGCTAAAAGCTGGTGATTGGTGATCATTATACATAAAAAAATCAACACAGGAAGATTTAAGGTACTACTGCCCAATAAGCCTCCTATCAGTGATATACAAGATTTTCAGCAAGATTATATCTAAAAGAGTATTAAAAAACTGAATGACGTACCACCAAGAGAACGAGCAGGATTCAGAAGAGGATTCAATATAATGGATCACATCAAGGCTGTACAGCAGTCCATAGAGTGGCATAACGAATACACCATTCGACTGTGCTTGGTTTTTATCGACTATAAAAAAAGCATTTAACACAATCTCAAAGCAGGCTATAATGGATGTATTGCTTAGCCAGGGGGTAGACAAAGCATATGTAAACCTATTAGGATCAATATATGATGGAGCTACAACGACAATTCACCTTGTTGATCTTGAAGTTGGAATTAATATAGATCGAGGTGTACGACAGCCTTAAGCTTACCAGTGTACGGAAGACTTAAGTTTTGCAGTGTACGGAAGACTTAAGTTTAAGCTAACTAGACAAATAGTTGAATTTTATGAAAGTAGGAGTAGAGCTAAAGCTGAAATAATTAAATGGATTAAAGAGGACCTAAGATCAGCAAATATTATACAAAGTGAAATTCAGGATAGAGGCTGTTTCAGATATAAGGTTAACGTTTGGAAGGTTGGCCAGGGAGAAAAATGTAGGAAGACTCGAACAACTTGATCTGACGAAATGAAAAAGCTCATAGCGAAAGAATGAAATTAGTATTGTGGAACGGCGGGATGAATGTGGTTGACAGGCATTTGGCCGCCTCAATATATTATTTAAGAGCAAACTCTCACTTTGTCTGATGAGAAAAGTTTTTAATCAGTGCGTGCTGCCCGTTTTGACATATGGAAGTGAAACATGGACACTCACATCATAATCAGTTCAAAAGCTTCGGGTTGAACAAAGGGGAATGGAAAGGTGTATGCTTGGCATTACAAAGTGGGACAGAAAGATCTGCATATGGATCAGAGAATAAACGAAGGTATGTGACATCATTGGAAAGGCGAAAGAACTAAAATGGAAGTGGGCCATATAGCAAGTGGAAGAAGGTCGTATAGCAAGACGAACGACGAACTGCATATGGAACAGATAACAATCAAAGGTATGTGACATCATTGGAAAGGCGAAATAATTGAAATGGAAGTGAGCAGGTCATATAGTAAGTCGATGCGACGACAGATAGACCAAAGCAATTCTGGAATGGATACCGCTTGATCATAAACGCCCGCGAAGAAGGCCGAAAACACGATGGATGGATGACATCATCGAGTATATTGGACCCGAATGGCAGACGAAAGCTCAGGACCGTGCGATTTGGAAGCCTTCATCCTGCAGTGGATCGACAATGGCTGAATGATGATGATCATTATATATATATATATATATATATATATATATATATATATATATATATATATACATATATATATATATATATATATATATATATATATATATATATATATATATATATATATATATATATATATATATATATATATATATATTCCAACCTTAATTAACAAAATTACCTTAATATTCTTTTTTTACAAAGTTTTATTGAAGAAGAAACTTTTCGAAATATAATTGGCCAGAAGGTTATCTAATCTCTACAGACAAAAGCAAATTGCTTTATCTTTAGTTCTTTGAAATTTGAAAGCTTAATAAAATCTGGCTGTTTAATCTGGCTGTTTAATTACATAATCTCTATAATTACCATGACTGTTAGAGCTGATATTTTTAGATATGTCTAATTAGAATTATGCCTTTTTAACCGTTAATTAAAAAAGCCATTTCTGAGTTTCTTTGAGATTATTCATGCCTATATGCCTATATTAAATATATATATATATATATATATATATATATATATATATATATATATATATATATATATATATATATATATATATACATATATATATAATATATATATATATATATATATATATATATATATATATATATATATATATATATATATATATATATATATATATATATATATATATATATATATATATATATATATATATATATATATATATATATATATATATATATATATATATATATATATATACATATACATATATATATATATATATATATATATATATATATATATATATATATATATATATATATATATATATATATATATATATATATATATATATATACATATACATATATATATATATATATATATATATATATATATATATATATATATATCATCATCATCATCAGCCTGCATCGATCCACTGCAGGATGAAGGCCTCTTCAGCATGCTTCCAACCTTCACGGTCCTGGGCTTTCCTCTGCCACTCGGGTCCAATATACTTAACGATGTCATCAATCCATCGTGCCTTCGGTCTTCTTCGCGGACGTTTGCGATCAAGCGGTATCCACTGAGATGTGGATATATATATATATATATATATATATATATATATATATATATATATATATATATATATATATTGTGATTGCTTTCCTTTATAAATAAGACAATTCTTTTATATCAAGAGTTCAATTCTCAAGATGAAAATAGGTCGTTATCAATTCTTCTATTGGAATGTTCGTTTTGAAACAATATACTCGAAGAAATTTACCACTTAAAACCAAATTCCTTTGTTAAACTCCTCGACGCGCGTTTTGCTAACCATATTAACATCATCAGGAGATGATCCAATCTAGGATTAAATTAGAGGATGATTTAAATCATCTCCTAATGATGCTACCAAGGTACGCAAAACACGCATCACAACCAAAATACACACGCAAAACAACCTTCAAGCGGGCTCGCAGTCATAGCGGTAGGCGGTAGCGGTCGCGCGTAACCTTAAAGGTATTAAAGATTTTTAAGATTTAGAAGAGAAATTAAAAAAGAATTTGTTTATCTTTCACATTTTATTTATTTAGAGATATTAATTTTAAATTAGGTAACAATTAGGTAACATAAATTTTGCTTAAATATAAAATATTGTTGAATTTATAAAATTACACTTTGGCCAGATCAAATAATAATAAATTATAGTTAAAAAGTCTAAAAAACACGCTTTAATGGTAAACCGAACTAAAAAGTAAAAAATAATTTTTAGTATAAGAATAAAGTGATGAATGAGAAAATTAATCTGTCATTGTGAAAAAAGCGTGAGGTGCTCTATGTCAATTGTTATAAATATTCCATCAGTACTGTTTCTATAAGTAGAGTTAGTATAAAAATATAATACGAAGCACCCCACGCTTTTTTACAATGACACATCAATTTTCTCGTTCATCACTTTATTCGTGTACTAAAAATTATTTTTTACTTTTTAGTTTGGTTATCTCCAAATTCCAAATATTATCCAAATTCTGGGACTGGGTATACATCTCTTTAAAATAATACAAATGGCGGTTATTTTTAATACAGGGTGCGGCCGTCAATCCGGCATATTTGAAAGCGTTGACATGACCGGAAGTAGGCGGGGCCAGTTGTCAAGATCTCCATTTTGTTCCCTAGCTCAAAGGATTTCAGTTAGCGTTATTTTCGAATGCATTTCTATATTCATTGTAATCGCGCAGTACCCTCAATTAATTTGATTGGGTCTTAGGTTGAAAACTTGGAGAACACTGGAGAAACCACACATAGGAGAGGTGGTAGTTCGAGAAGAGTGCCTACTCCAGCGAATATTGATCGCGGGATCACGATGGAAGAAGCCCTCGGAGGTCAGCACGTCGACAAAGCGTTGCTCTCGGAATTTCAGACAGAACAGTTTGACGGATTTTAAGATTTGATCTTTACCATCATTGCTATAAAATTCAAGTGCTTTTTTATAAAAAGTTCTTGGAAATGGCTGAGGAAAATGCGGATATCATCCACAACCTTTGGATGAGTGCACATTTTCATCTGTTCGGTTATGTAAACAGGCAAAATTTCAGGTACTGGAGTTGCCATAACCCTCATCAACTTCATCAAAAACCACTTGGTTTAGCCAAGGTCAAGGTTTGGTAAGCATGGCCATTCTCAGCCATGTGTTCCCGCACCGGGCTTTCCATTCCTGGGCTTTCTCGATCACCGGACCTTCCAGCTTATGATTATTTCTTGTCGGGTTAACTCGACACACTTCAACAACTCAAAACAACAATCCGGCAAGAAAATGAGAGCATTCCTCAACAAATACTGCGTCATGTGATGAAGAAATTCAGGAGGCACTTGCAAGAATGCATCAACCGCGATGGACACCATCTAACTGATATCATTTTTCAATAGTAAACTTGTTTATTAAATGCTATTTGTTGGGGAATACGTTGATAAAATAAGAAAGAATACATTACTTTTGTTTCACAGCTTTTTTAAAAATGTGAAATTGACGGCCGCACCCTGTACAACTCGAAACGCCGGAAAAATTTTGGAGGAATGACGTTGTTTTGGCTAAGGCCAGCATTTCATTGAAAATTCAGTTTGGCTGCCACAAAATATGAAAAAGAACAATAATAATAAAAATGTAAGTAACACTTTCAGACGATATATCCAATTCTTTTAAACCCTTTCACCCTTAAAAATTTATAAATATAATAAGATATAATATAACATTCGCTATTTTATCGAATACAAACTGAGAAAGTTCGATTAGAGCACAATAGAAGCTAATCCCTTTTAATCTAGGTCATAGTATATAGTTAGAGGATAAAATCGTACTAAACCGAATTCGCCAATACTCTGCGCAAACAAAGCTTTAAAATTCAATGGTCTGCCAATTATAAACTCAAATAAAAGCGGCTTAAAACGGCACTGAAAAAAGCTCTCATTTAACAAAGAGCTTGGAAAATTACTCCTAACAATCGACATTTGTCATTTCCTGATCATATTGAAACTTTCAAAAATTCGACGAAACCAATGGATAACTTTCACTCAATTTTAAAGTATTTAACTTCAACTTGTTGCCAGAGCTACACGTACATTAAAAGATATTTAAAAAAATATATTTTTAATTAAATTTATTGGGTTGTTCGGAAACAGAGAAACGAAAATAGTCAATGTAAGTATTTATTAAGTTATTTCTGTAATTACCATTGTTATTTACTACTTTTTGTCAATGTAGTGCCGTAACGTAGTCCATAATGTTCATAATGCCTTTTTCCAAAAATTAGCATCTGTTTTCAAAAAATGGCTACTAAGTTATTTTTCCCCTCTCTTATTTATAATTATTTCCCACTTTTTATTATATATATATATATATATATATATATATATATATATATATATATATATATATATATATATATATATATATATATATATATATATATATATATATATATATATATATATATATATATATATATATATATATATATATATAAATCTGTCAGCCCGCATTGGACCAGCGTGGCAGATTACGGTCCATACCTTCAATATGGTATTTCAGTATGTTGAAATATGACAGTACAACCTCAAACACGGCCCTCATTCCCCGGAGGCCAAGGGGCAACTACATACGGCAGCGGGAAGACCTGCCCCAAGGCAGAGGGTGCTAAGAATCACCGGGTTAGATCAGGCTGCCATTGGACTTTTGACATTGCAACGTTAAATATACGGACTATGAAAACAGAGGCCCGATTGCAAGAAGTGTTAATCGAACTTGACAACATACATTGGGATATTATTGGGCTCTGTGAAACACGAAGGAAGGGTGAAGAGTTAATCAAACTGGAACCAACTGGACACGTACTCTACACTCCAGGTACGGAAAATGGCCGATGTGGCGGAATAGGATTTCTCATCAATCGAAAGCTGAAGGACAGTGTGGTAAAATTTGAGAGTACATCCGACCGATTAGCCCAATGCGTCATTCAGCTAAATAAAAAGTTTAGGCTTCAAATCGTCCAAGCTTATGCACCAACTATAAGCCATAAAGATGAGGAAATTGAGGAATTTTATGATGATGTGGCCCAGCTTTTATACAAGGAGAAATGTAGGTACAAAATCCTGATGGGTGATTTTAATGCCAGAATTGGAACAACAAGAACAGACGAAAATGCAACTGGCCCATATGGAACTGGTGAGCGAGACAATAGAGGTGACAGATTAGTTGATTTTGCTGAAGGACAAGAACTATATATTATGAATTCATTCTATAAGAAAAATATCAGAAGAAAATGGACATGGAAAAGTCCATCTGGGCTCACAAGCGAAATTGACTACATCATGACCAACGATAAAACAATATTTACCAATTGTACTGTTCTAAACAATTTTAATGTTGGAAGTGACCACCGAATGGTACGAGCAAGGGTTCGGATTGACTGTCGAAAAGAGCGCGAAAAAATGGTAAGATCAAAGAAGGGCAAGGTGGATTCTGGAAAACTGCTGGACAGAGGAAGCGATTTTGAGATAGCTTTGTCAAACCGGTTTGCTGCGTTACAAGATCCAGAGGAGGTGGAAATATCAGTTCAATATGAAGAAATCGCCAACAATGTACTTCAAACGGCTGCTTCAATAGCACCAGAGGAAAAATGTCTCAAACAAACAAAAATCTCCAGTGAGACCATTGATTTAATGAAGAAACGGCGAGCAATGAGAAATGCAGGTAGTCCTTTTGGCAGGGTCGAGTACACTGAGCTCTGCAAAACTATAAGAAAACGTATCAGAGAGGACACCCGCCGATTCAATATGCAGCTAGTGCAAAAAACCCTGGAAGAAAACAAAGGAATTAACAAAGCTAAACAGAAGCAGAGAAACAAAAGAACGCAAATATATGCTTTAAAGCGTGAGGATGGCACAGTGTGCAGGACGCGTACCCAAATGTTAGAGATTGTCAGAAGGTTTTATTCCCAGTTATAAGAAGATCAGAGCCAGTCAGGGACAGCAATACCCACGGAAGAACAATATATAATACCAGATATCCTAGTGGAGGAAGTAACAAATGCTATAGAATTGATGAAGAACGGCAAGGCTCCAGGAAAGGATAGTGTAACTGTCGAAATGCTAAAAGCTGGTGGTCGGACGTTACATAAAACACTGGCAAAATTATACTCAAAATGCCTCAAAGAACAAAAAGTACCTGACTTATGGAAAAATGCAGAAGTGATCGTTTTACATAAAAAAGGAGCACAGGAAGATTTAAAGAACTACCGTCCAATAAGCCTCCTATCAGTGATGTACGAAGTTTTCACAAAGATAATTTCTAAAAGAATATTAAAAAATCTGAATGACGCACAACCAAGAGAACAAGCAGGATTCAGAAGTGGATTCAGTACAATGGATCACATCCAGGTTGTACAGCAGGTCATAGAAAGGCACAACGAATACACCATGCCACTGTGCTTGGCTTTTATCGACTACGAAAAAGCATTTGATTCCATCTCAAAACATGCGATAATGGATGCACTGCTTAGCCAAGATGTAGAGAGAGCCTATGTAAACCTATTAGAATCGATATATGATGGAGCTACAGCCACAATTCACCTTGATGATCTTGAAGTGGGAATTAATATAGAACGAGGTGTACAGCAGGGTGACGCAATATCGCCTATTCTTTTCTCGGCTGGCCTTGAAGAAGTATTCCGTAAACTGGATTGGGAA
The DNA here is from genome assembly GCA_031761425.1 of Cosmopolites sordidus. Taxonomy (NCBI): domain Eukaryota; kingdom Metazoa; phylum Arthropoda; class Insecta; order Coleoptera; family Curculionidae; genus Cosmopolites; species Cosmopolites sordidus. The sequence continues at coordinate 169,700 of JARFXV010001435.1, forward strand.
CAGGATGGGGTAAAGATCAATGGTGCAAACTTAAACCATCTTAGATTTGCAGATGATATTATTCTCATTTCACAAGACCCAGAGGAGCTGCAAAGACGCATACAAGAACTGCAAAGGGCTGGCGAACCATTTGGCTTGAAAATAAACCTGAAAAAGAGTCAGGTTATGTTCAATAACTTCGCTCAGGACAGAAGAATTTCAGTTTTAGGAAGGGATTTAGAGATTGTGGACAGCTTTGTATATCTTGGGCAGAGGATTTCCATGGAGGGGAATACCGCCCGGGAGGTGGAACGGCGTGTTAAATGTGGCTGGCAGGCATTTAGTAGGCTCAACATAGTGTTTAAGAGCAGACTCCCACTTTGCCTGAAAAAAAAAGTATTCGATCAGTGCGTTCTACCCGTTATGACATACGGAAGTGAAACCTGGACACTCACATCGCAATCAATTCAAAAACTTCGGGTGGCACAGAGGGGAATGGAAAGATGTATGCTTGGCATTACAAGACGAGACAGAAAGCCCTGCGCATGGATCAGGGAACAAACAAAAGTCTGTGACATCATTGGAAGAGTAAAACAGTTGAAATGGAGATGGGCAGGCCATATAGTGAGGCGATGGGACGACAGATGGACCAAGGCAATCCTGGAGTGGATACGGCTTGATCGCAAACGTCCGCGAAGAAGACCGAAAGCACGATGGATTGATGAAATCGTTAAGTATATTGGACCCGAGTGGCAGAGGAAAGCCCAGGACCGTGAAGGTTGGAAGCATGCTGAAGAGGCCTTCATCCTGCAGTGGATCGATACGGGCTAATGATGATGATATATATATATATATATATATATATATATATATATATATATATATATATATTGTTAGATTTCCTTGGACAGCGTCCAATGCGACAACAGTAGCTGAAATAAAGATGGATGTAAACCAAGATCCATACGCAAAATATGCCAAGTTGTTATATGCATATAACAAAGAAAGCTGTTAAGAACGACGTCGAATTAATTGTTCACTGTCATCGCGCATACTCTCAACTACCACCGCTATATTCTCTTCACTACGTGCTGGACGTGGTCTATTCGGTCGCCAGGCATTCAATAATGAAAACTGGATTTGCAGTTTTCTGATAATATTGGCACTATTGTATTAGGTGGGTCGATTATTATGACCATAATTAGCTCAAAGAGCATGAAAAGTTCGCTTCACAGCTGCAAATGCAAAGTATATTTTTTTTTGTCTTTCGCTGTACTTAAAACCACTGATCCTGGCAACCTCCATAATTTTTTCCTTGCACGTTATTGTACACAATCCACATTTCATCACCACTTATCATCCGCTTCAGAAATGGAGTCTCAGAATGTTTTTAACCAAGAACGTGTAACTCGGTGCTTAGAAGTTCAGTGTAGCAGATTTCTCTCACTAAGTTTGTGAAAGACCCATAGATCGTATCGGCAGATATTCCCATTTTTTGTCAGATAATCAAAAATAGCCAATTTGCCAATATTTAACTTATCTGATATCTCATGGACCGTGGTGCGTCTTCGGCTATTACGACCATTTCTTTGACATCAGTGCTTGAAGGACGGCCAGAGCGACACCGATCTTCTAAGTGCAAATCTCCGCCCCACAACTGACCAAACCACTTTTGTATCATAATCTTCCCAACAGAACCCTCATCACAAACCGCACAAATCTTGTTTTCTTATTTGGAGAACGTTCTTGCCTTTTTTGAATTAAAAAAAGCATAATGTGGCGTAAATGGTTAATATTCCACCGACAATATCAATTCAACACAGATTTTTGTTTACAAGCGCTAAAAGAGCAACATCCCTACGAATGGAAAATCTCTACGAACTTTCCGGACAACCCGATACATATCTAGCGTTTAAGAGAATAATTAAAATTTTATTTTAAAGCTCGATGGGATATAGTATTAATTGCAATTTGCTTTAAATTTTTAATAATGAAACTTAATGTTCTCAAATATGGTGCTTGGCATATAAATGTAAACATTTTGAATGATCTATTATATTTTATTCATAATTTAATATCAAGGTATCGACACCAAACAATATGAACCGATCAAAATTTCCAAATTAATTCTTTATATGATTTGCCCACCTCAATTCCTTATACATTTATTGAAGCGTCTAGGTATATGTCCAATGAAATGGTTCGTTTGGTCTTAGGGTAACTCATTCTATCGTTCTTTTAATATATCAAAAGGACCAGTGATTAAAGGGAACGAAAAATTACCTGAGCGAATTTTATAAAACTAACAGCCGTTTTCGGGGTGGTGAATCATAAAAACTGCTCAAGAAAACTTACGAGCTCACACGAGACTACTAACTATCGTCAATGATCGGAACCCTATTCTACAGCAGAAAAATTTTCGTCACCCTTCTAGGAGGGAACAGCATATGGAGGAATCAGAAGAACCGACTGCCCCAAGGAAGCATACTGTCACCACTCCTCAATAACATTTACACAAACGGCCAGCCGTTGTCCAATCTTACAAAAAAATCATCTACGCCGATGATTTGGCGATGGCGATGCAAGAGCGCAGTTTTGGAGAGATTGGGGGAAAGTTAATGCAAGCTTTGAACGAATTATCCAGTTACTTTTAAAACCTAACCCGAGTAAAACGCAAGTCTGTGCTTTAACATCTCAATACCAAAAATGCCAAGCGGGATTTGGAGATCGAAAGGAGTAGTGAAAACACTGGAAATCAGACTAGATCGCATCCTGGTCTACAAGCAGCTCTGCATGAAAACCAAGGCTAAGGTTAGCGGCCGTAAAACGTAAACGGTCGTAAATTCTGCGACAGAATATGTGGTACCTGTCTGGAGTGGGTCAAATCACCCAGAGCAGGTGGACATCGAACTTAGCGAAAGCGCATATCTGAAAACGACTCCAATAGGAAAGAAGAGTGGGTAAAACAAAACACAGATCCCAGACATCTGCTGCATGAACATCAACCAGTACCGCATTGACTAAAATCCAGAAAGAGCTTTATGAGAAGGACACAAGCCGTGGAAAGGACACCGGCTGCAGGCCGTATTGTAAGATGGGAAAACCAGCCAAACTATTTGAACCACCAGGTCAGAAAAGAGTTGCCACTAGGCAGTGAAGAACCTTGCGCCAATTTAAACCCAACACCAATTTAAAGTGGGCGTACCACGATGCAAAACCGCTTTGCAAAAATGGGGACTACTTCCGGGGATGTACTGTGTGAGTGTGGCGTTGTCCAGGACCCCCTACACCTTCTGATTTGTGTGAATCTGGATCAACTGTGCACAATGGAAGACATTAGGATAGAGAATGACAAAGCTGTATCGGCTGCAGTTCACTGAAATAGTATTGTTTGACCGGGAACCGAAAGATAAAGGTATTAAGGGGAATGAGTCATTTCAAAGTTTGCCTGCATTTAAGGTCCATATGTAGTCAATTTGTCAAGTATTTGAAATTTTGGTGGCCAATTTTAAAGGTAAACTCGTAAAACATCGAAAAATCCATTACATTTTTTATATATCAGGTGTTGAAACATACTAAGGTATGACAATAGGAGAGTTCAAACGTTTTCACACTCGGCAACTAAGTTTCCTCGAATAAATACCAAACATGATTTTCTAATAGGAACAATAACTGCCCATACCATGGTCTCAACGATACGATGCACATGGCACAATTATACAGTTGCATCTCATTCAGCTTCCAAAGTCTCCTGCATATAGGCCAGCCTCCCTTGAGTGAACTCCCCATATTATTTTGGGCTGTGCTTATATTCAGTTAAACCTAATACGTCTAAAATTATCTTTCCATCTTGTTGGAGGGCATCATGTATTTCAGTTAGCATTATGTCATGATTTCCATTCAATAATATTTCGGGCTCATCTATCGCCGAATAATATGATTCTAATATATTTAATGATAACCCTACCATCGATCTCGCCATGATATATTGTTATTTTCGTTCCTTTTACCATATTTGGCTTAATGTTAAGATTTCTAATCCATATGCTAAAATGGGCAAAGCTAAATGTTAAAAGGCCATTCTTTTTGAACATAATGGTTTTGATTTAAAAATATATTTGAAATTTTCAAAAGTAGTTCGTGTCATTCCTATTCTCTTTCCAAGTTCGCATCTTCGGTTATCTCAACTAACCTCGGCTAAGTTTATCATTATTTGTATTTTTAAAATATTTACCTTTAAGCTAGGTTGTTTAGATGTTTTTGAAGCTGAAAAGCTGAAAAGAAAGTTTCCAACAAAAAAATGGGCCTAGAAGCAGTTTTATTGGATATCATTGCCTTAGCCTCTTCGAAGTTTTGAGAAGCTTTTCCACAAACAAGAGCATTTTGTAATATTCGCGTACAGAATATATTTTTTGTTTTAAATGGAACTTAAATAAATTGATATACACTAAAATAATTTTTGTCGTTATTTTGAAATTACATTCTTTGTCATGGCGACGTTGTCATAACGGTTTTAGCTGATGTAGGGCTTGATTCTTAATTTAAAAAGGAATTTTTCTTTAAAATGATGTGAAGAGTGGTTGGTTAAATTTACGAAATTACTTCCCCTTACACCCTGTATACTAAGAAGGTAAAATTTTTATTCCAAAAATAAACATTTTTAATAAAATTTCATATGATCCAATCTATTTTACGTCAATGTTTAGTGGTTAAAATACGGTGAACATTTTTCAGAACGAAAATAATTTTGTTTGAGCTTGAAATTCACCCTCTAATGAATCTACCCTGCTAAAGTGTCAAAGATAAAGTAGGGGAAACTAAATCAATTTCGGAAGCTGTTTTTATGTCAAGGTTCGCCTTGACTTACCTAAATAATTGAAATTGTTCATCCAAGAGTGTGGGTATATTTGATTAGAACTCAGAAACTAGAATTATTAATGAGATATTTCGCATTTCCACACTCTGTTGTGTAGGAGACTTTCGTGTAAAATCAATTAGATAGAACGAAAAAGTATGAACACGAACAATTTGATTAATCATTTCTTATTAATGAATATTGATTCATAAGTATTGATACAGTGAAATAAAAATAAGATTTTATTTATCAGTCCCGGTAGCCTTAGAAATTAGTCGCATAGTTGATAATCTGAAAGAGATAGGCAGAATGTTTAAATATATATGTTTTAAAATATCTATGACTCCATCTATAAGAAGAAGATGGCAGTTACTACTATGGAACCTCGTGAAAACTTTATATAAGTTTTGTTAGTAGACTAACTACTAAGTAATCGTTGGTGATTAAAAAATAATATTTTTTTCAAAATATTCATTTCAACAACTGTACTAACATTTGATTAGTAACATACATTTACAATGAAATCTGTCCATTTTATAATAAGTAAAATTGAACATAAGGATACGAAACACCCTGTATAATATCTAAAAATATCAAAGGCCGAGTATTAAAACTCTTTAGAAGCCTGAAAAGAAACCTTGAAATACGAGTATTGCAGAGAGAGAGGGGATTATTTTGAAGAAGACAATATAAATTTATATGGATAATTAAATAGCTTATTTTGAATTGGAAAAGTTACCTTACTTTCTGATCATTAGGACACTTTTTGATCATCACATAGTATCACAGTACACATACAAACTGCCTATTCACTTTTTGTATCATAATTAAACAATTTATAGTATAGAGTATGATAATCTTTTTTAACCATTTTTACCAATCACAAAACAATGTTTTTGTTACATGCATTTTGTAGTAATATTTAATTGTATGTATCTACTCTCATTACAAAAACCATGTTATTTTTTCCAGTCACCCTCAGTTTTTGGACAGCTAAATATTCAATTTCACCTTATTTACGTGTCATGATTGAATAACGTCATTCCTGAAGTTAGATAGCTATCATAGACAAAAAATTTAAATTTATTGATATTCGTGTTAAATCACCCGGATAGTTTTTGTTATGTGTTTGGAGAATGAACTTTTACCTCTCAGCGTCGAAATTTCACACCATTAGTAGTAACTAAACATTATGTGGGTTTGGTTACTTTGGTTTTCCTCTGAGCCATCAAGATAAATCCTGGGTCCCAGATATCTGCTGTATAACATGTGTGATACTTCTATTGGGTTGGTCTAAGGAATCTAGACATATGCCCTTCGCTGCATAGATCATGTAAGTGCTTGTTATTTTCGTCTGGCTGCTATAAAGGGTATCACAATTAAGTCCAAACACACCAAAAAGGTACCCAGACCTGTTGTCTACAAAAAGACCAACCCAATATATTGCCGTATTGCCTGTACCAACACCTCCAAATTCATTAGAAACTCAAGAAGAACCTAGAGACAAAGTGCGACTCAACCTATGGACCAAGTACTTGAATACCAAGAATAACTGATAGGAGGGTTGTTATTTATGTATCCGGAATAATAAATAAACAACAACATTTATCATGTCCTTGAAGATACATATCCTGGACTCACAACGTGACCCAAATAATTTGATACGTGATTTATATTTATCTAAAAAACAAGCTAATCTTTTGGGATCTAAATTAAACAGCTGGAATTTACTTTCTTCCAGTACAAAAATTTTCTATTTTCGCCATCGCGATGATGAATTGAAACCTTATTTTTCCCAAACAGATGATTTGACAGATTCACTAATGAGTTTGTTAACTTTTGATTACGATTCAAGTCACTGACGATTGTTCATTGACTCATCACAAACTTGTTTGAAAGCAGTGTTGCTATACAATGTTCCTTCAATAGTTCCAACATAGTTCCTTCAATACCTGTAGCCCACGGTTTTAATATGGAAGAAACTTACGAAAATATGAAATTCCTTCAGGAAAAGATTTAATGCAGTAAATACTAAAATTTTTGGAGATTTTAAAGTAATTGCTCTTTTGCTTTGACTGCAGTTTGGTTAAACTGCTGTTTTATTTGCGAATGGGACAGCAATGATAGAAAAAATCACTATATAAAGAAAGAGTGGCCCAAGCGTAAGTCACTTTCTCCAGGACAGAAAAATGTTAAAAGTACACGTCTAGTCAACTCTGAAGTACCTTTACCACCCTCGCATACCACCTTCTCTGCCTCTGAAAGATAAACTCCCCAAAATTTGCGACGCAAAAATTAAAGAGGGGATATTTGTAGCTTCTCAAATAAGGGAACTAATGAAGCGTAACAGCTTTCAGCAAAAACTTAATGATCTTGATAAAACCCGCCTGAAAATTTTGGGGTGCAATATGTCTTTGAAGTGCAATATCCTATAGGTGCAATATCCTGGACTCACATTTGGATTTCTTCCCTGAAAATCTGAGGCTATAAGTGACGAATACGGCGAGAGATTCCACCAGAATATTTCTCTTATAGAGATGCGATATCAAGAAAAAATAATTCCTGAGATGTTAGCCGATAAGTGCTGGGGATTGAAAAGAGACCTACCGGAAGCTAAGTACTTGTAAAAATCATAAATATTGTATATAAGTGGATAATTGTAAAAGTGTAAGTGTAAGTGTATGTTAGTGCATTTTTTATAAAAATATATATTTGAATGTCACAAAGAAACCTAATGTCTTATTTTTTTTATTGATATATTCTTATTAGGTGACCATAGTACTATCTAAATTAGACAGACGTTTTCGTGTAACAAAAAAAAAAGAATTTGGTAGGGCAGTGTTATTATTCCAACATTTTTAATAAAATTTGATATAATCCGTCTTTTCGATTTAATATGATTACAATACGGAACACCTTGTAACACAAGGACAGTAAAACTATATGAGACTAGAAATAAAATGAAAACTGTAGAGGTACTACAGACTATTAACCCTCCTGACCCTATTGACGATGTCCTCAAGGAACAAAATTGGCATGTAAAAGGTATAAAAAAAAGCATCAAAAAGATATAAACAAAAGCATCAACAAAACTTGAGATTTTCTGACGGCACTGCGATATTTGCAAAGGGTATTCAAAAGCTCACCGATATGCTTGATCAATTACAAGAAGAATCAGGAAAATAGAATTAGTAATGAACAAACAAAGTATATGATAAATACACCAACAGAAGGAACAACAATCACTATTTATGAAAAATAAAAATAAATAAAATTGTCAAGTCTTACATATATCTAGGTCAAACAATATTCCCTGAGGAACGGCACCAGGATCTCGAAATTAAAAAAAAACGGTACGCTTGGCGGCATACGGAACATTAAACCTATTCTAAATATGAGACTCCCAATAAAACTGAACACTAAAATATACAAAGATAGTATACTCCTTTTTGTGATATAATTTTCAGAAATATGGAACCTAACCAAAAGGACGATTCACAAATTGAGAGTATACCAGAGAGACAAATAATACATAAAACTACTAGGTATATCATTAAAAGATAACAGGACCAACGAATGTATGATATAGAAGGCATAATAGAATAACTGATAGGAGAGTTGTTATCTATGTATCCGGAGTAATAAATAAAAACCAATATTTATCATTCAAAATGGTTTTATTGCTTTTCAAAATATTCTCCGTGATGATCGATATTCTTTTGTACACGTTTGTTTGAACCAATTTTCATTCCACTTTTCCATTCGGATTGAGGTATATCCAAAACAGACATTTTGCACGCATCAACCGCTTCTTCTGGCGTCGAAAATGGTTGATCACGTAGTTTATTCATCACGGGTGGGAACAAAAAGAAATCATTGGGTACCAAATCTGGACTGTACGGTGGATTATCCATCAATTCGATGTTTTAACTAATTAAATATTGAGTTGTTACGTGCGATGTATGAGAGCTCGTGCTGTCATAGCGAAGAATGATCCTGTGTCGCTGGTTGTTTTTTCTTACTTATTCCAATACTTCTGGCTTCTTCCAAATGGTTATGTACCATTCAGAACTCACCGTTCGCTCACCACTCACTCAGAGCCACATACCTCTTTATCCCCCCAAAAAAAACAGGCGACCATTTGCTTTGAAGTACTTTTGTGCGAATTTTTATTGGGTTTGGCTCATTTTGAAAGGCCCATACAGTCGACTGCTGTTTACTTTCAAGGCTCATACGCATAGATCCAAGATTCGTCACCTATATAGATGTTACACACGGCTTTTGATGAACCACGATTGTATTTGTTGAGCATTTCTTCGCATCAATCAACACGAGCCTTTTTTTGGGAGACTGTCGAATTATGCAGTCAGTTATCCAACGCGAACAAATCTTTTTTACATCTAAATATTCATGTAAAATCTTGTATATGTTTGTTATACTAATGCCCAGGTATGCCTCAATCTCACAGTATGTCACATGACAATCTTGCTTTATCAGTTCGTGCACGGTATCGATGTTTTTTGACATAACAACCGATTTTGGATGACCTTCTTTAAATTCGTCTTTGAACGAACGACGGCCACGATTGAATTCATTCTGTTTAGATGGTGCTTCATCGGCATAAGTCGAAGCGAGTTACTCGATGCACTGTCGTTGAGATAATAATAATAACATCGAAAGTCGTAGTAAATCATCGAACGAAATCTCTCACCAGTTAATTCCATTTTTTGACTGAGATGAAATTTTTAAGTCACTAAGCAATACAACTAGCGTCCGTAAGACAAAACGTTCAACAATGTCAAACTTTATAACGTATATGTCAGATAGCGCCAAGCAACACCATTGTTGACAATTCTGGATATACAAATAGCCCTCATACTATAGCAAGAATCGCTTCTTTAAAATAGCAATGGCCAAGCCACCTAAGAAGACATGAGAAGAAATAAACGTGATGTGGACGGTAAACGTAGGATGTAATTAACAAAGATGGTACAATGACTTGAAAATAGGTACAGGACTTAAGTAGTCCCAGGTTATCATGGACAGGGAAAAATAGCCCAACATAGGACAGGCATATATCCAATGGATGAACCACTGCTGAAAGAAGAATATGTAACGGGTTGGGCAAGTATCACTCCATCATTTTATTTATTCATAACTTTTAAAAGAAACGAAACAGAAATGTATTTTTCTAAATTAATTTTATTTCGTCTTTTTGAAAGTTTTGTCAATGAAATGTGAGCCATTTACAGCAATGCAACTTTGTACTCTTCCTAATACATTTTTCATAACTGTTGTAAACATATTGATTGTTAATGCAATAAACCTTTTCCTTCAAAAATCTTCAAAAAATAATTCGGAGTTGTCAAATGAGGAAATCTGATGGCATTACAGTATTCTAGTTGCTTATTATTATTTGTAAGCAATATGTCTTAATCAATTTGAATTTTATAAGGAAATATGTGGAAGTCACTTCTCAAAACTCATCGGAAACTGCATGGAGATAGTTCATATAATGCACCACACCATGCAATATCTTCAATATCTCGCACTGTTCTTGAACTTCTAATGCGTGGTCTATCTCCAACTTTTCCGATGTCTTGAAATTGTTTGAACAAATGAATAAATTATCGTTTGATAAGGCACCGAGCTATTAGGACATTTTGGCCTAAATTTACGTTGAGTTTTTTGTTATAAATTGCAATTTTGCTGCGTTCTTTCAGCGTGTATTTATCCTAAATAAAACTTGCACTTCTGTACTATACAATAACTAAACCCAAACTGTCATAAATATCATGAAAAAAATTGCGGCGAAGTAAAATTGTAGCGTGACGCCCCAAACTTTATATATAGATATGTAAATTCGAAGAGATTTACCACTAAACAATAAATCACTTTTTAAAATTTCTCAATGCATGTTTCGCTCACCATGTTAGCGTCATCAGGATATGATTAAATCTAATTCTAAAACTATTGTTCTATTTATATGATAACCCTACCTAATGAAGCATCTAGGTCCTTTATCCCGGTTAATGATTTTCTTACAATTTTCTATTTGAAAGCTTTCATATGCATCCAAAGCCCTATTGTTATTTACGCTTTTAACCAGTCTTAAATTTCTAATATCTATAATGTGGTTATGTTCGATTGCATGTTGGGCAACACAAGACTTTTCGTTTCTCCCATATCTAATATGGGCAATGTGTTCTTTAAATCTCGTTAATATGGATCTTTTTGTTTGCCCAATGTACTTTCGATCACAATCTTGACAACTGATTTCGTAAATCCCCGATTTTTCATGTTGATATACTTTATCCTTTGGATTACCCAGGACTTATCTTAATTTATTTTATAGTTTGTACGCAACCTTAATGTCCACTTTTTTCAAAATTTTGTCTAATCCTCGTATTAATTGGGCATCAAACGGTATTACCATGAATTTATTTTTGTTCTGATCCTTCTGAAAAGCTGAAGATTCTTTCAATAATTTTCTAAACTTATGTTTACTAATTAATGTATCTACAATGTTCTTATTATAACCATTTACTTCGGATACCCCCCTACTTAATTTTAATTCCTTGTTATAATTATCTTTGTTTAAAGGAAAATTAATTAATCTATTTACCATAAAATTTAAACTAGCCATTTTATTTTGGAAGCTATAATTCGAATCATTAGGAATGTATCTCGATGTGGTGATGTTTTTTCTAAAAATATATAATATAAATATATCTAACCTATTTTTATTGTTTCTACTGACGAAAACATCCCGAAATTGTAAAATATCTTTGTTTTGGAGTTCATGCGTGAATACTATGTTTTGGGATTTACTATTTAAGTTCTTAAGCAAATCATCTAAGTTTTCATTTTTTGAATCGAAAAATGCAAAAACGTTATCCACATATCTTAACTATATCTTCGAAAAGTAATTGAATTCATTTCTCATCTCGAATTCAAAGTTACTCATGAATAAATTGGCTAAAAACGGTGACAGAGGATTTCCGTTCCTTCTTGTTGTTTGTAAAACCTGTTATTAAGCTGAAAAGAATTTTGCTTCATTGATGCCCAGTGCCGTTTGATGTCCAATTAACATGAAGGCTAGATAAAATTTTGAACAAGATTAAAGAGCACATTACTCACATTAGATATGGGAGAAATGAAAAATCTAGTGATGCCTGGCCTGCAATCGAACATGACCACATTATAGATATTAGTAATTTAAGAGTGGTTAAAAGTGTAAATAATAATAGGGCTTTGGATGCATATGAAATGATTCAAATAGAAAAATGAAAGAAAATCATGAACTGGGATAAAGGACCTATTCCGTTCAGTCAACTTTTTCAATTATTAATGTAACGCTCAGTAGACTTCACGGTTCATGATTTTTACACGCTTCATTAGGTAGGGTTACCATATAAATAGAACATAGTTTAATTTTAGAATTAAACTAACAGATCTCCTGATGATGCTAACATGGTTAGCAAAACGTGCGCCGAGAAGTTTCAAAAAGTGATTTGATGTTTAGTGGTAAATCTCTTCGATTTTAGTGTTTCACACCGAAGGTTCCTATAGAAGAATTGATATAGATATGTACTTCCAAATTATTAACATAAATATTTACGTGTTAATCAATCATTTTATAAAACAAATCCAATCATTCCAACCCTATCCCATTTCAAATCATGTCTGAAAAAAACCTTTATACTAAATCAAATTCTACTGCCGTAGATTATTAAATTCCGAAAAAAAATCTATAAAATATCTCAAAATGACTGCCGTTGTTTCGTTTGATGCAAATTTTTACAAATGCAAATAAATAAAACAATTTTTGTAATGGGATGTACGCTCTGCCACTGAAATATCATGGTATGTTTATTTTTAAAATAAGCCACTGAAATATCATAGGTATCAGAGGTAAGTTTATTTTTAAAATAATCAAATTTGAATTTATTGCCAGCTTGACCGTGTTATATTATCGATATTGTTTTGAAATTCTGTCTGTTGGATCATAAACTATCTCTTTACAAATGATTTTTTATATTATCTTTACAATTTTTTTTTATTAAAATAATTAGGTGGTAGATACAAAAGTCAAATTTATTACATACACATTTTTTAGTTGACCTAGCGCCTTTAACGGCCTATATTTATATCATATTTACCTAAAATTTGTATATAAAGGGTGTTTGTTTAGTTTGTCCGAACTTCCAATAGGGGGTCACTGTCAAATCATCATGGAACGTTTAACATCAGAGCAACGCTTGCAAATTGTCAAAATTAATTATCAGAAGCAGTATGCTGCATGCTAAACTTTTATAGCATTTCGTGAATTTTTTGGTGCACATAATCGTCCAATCGAGCGATATATTCGTCGAATTATCGACAAATTCCGAACGCACTTCACTTTACTCGATATTAAAACATAAACAAGACAAAAAGCTGTGCGTTCTAAAGGAAATATCGCCGCTATTGGTGGCAGTGTTGATCAAGACCCAAATTTATCATTTCGTTAATGCGATTCGTTACAGAGCGATGATCAATTATTATTTAATTCCGAATTTGAACGATATTGATCTGAAGAAGATCTGACTTCAACAAGGCGGCTCCACATGTCATACAGCCAATGAAACAATCTACATATTCATTGAAGAATTAGGTCATGCACCAAGGACATGTGATTTAACGCATTTACATTATTTTCTTTGGGGTTATATTAAATCTTTGGCTTATGCCGATAAACCAGCAACTATTGACGGCATGAAAGCCAACGGAACTCGGGCAATTGCGGACATAAGACTCCAATTGCTTGAAAAAGTTGTCGAAAATTGAATTGACAAAACGCGCTTTGTATTATTTGTTGTTGTATTATTTCAATTTAAAGTTTGAATGCACTAAAAAATCACCCTATATTAAAACATCCCTGTAATATAATCTGTATACTTTGTCTGAGCAATTCACTTCGTCAGTGAAATTGCATCCAAGGCCTCATAAAACTGCAATTGATCGTTTATTCAAGCAATTCCAAGAATTCGAAATAATTGGGGATAGGACCCGCATCAGTTCATGAACAGTGCCAAGCTCTGGAAATATTACACGTATGGAGGAGTGCCCAGAAACGTGGTGCAAAATTGGGATGTTCTTCAAGTAGTTCACACCCAATCACGAGAAGGGACTTGAACATATATTTCTGTAAGATCCAGATTGTTCAAAACCTGTTGCCATTAGAATGCTATAATACCATTATAAACCATTTCCATCAAACGCTCAATTTTCATGCAAAATTAATAATGTGCCATGAAGCTCATTTTCATCTAAAACGTTTTCTCAATGGCTTTGTCCTGTTGATTACAAATTAAAATGGCCAACATTTAGACAACGTCTGTGAGTTTTATTACAATTAATCAAAAAAAATCACAAAATAAGAAACGTTTGTTGTTGTTTCTATCTGTCATTTGTGAATACTTGTGTTCGGAAGTGAATATTTGCCCACAATCGTGAAACAAGGTCATGACAAGGTACTGACAAAATTTACACAGGCCTTGGATTACCTGGAATAGCTGCTCCGACTCTGTATATATATATATATATATATATATATATATATATATATATATATATATATATATATATATATATATATATATATATAGGTATGCGTACGTATATTTCCTTTTCTACATATAGGTTTTTTTCTCAATGCTGAAGCAGCTTCATCACTGTTTGTAAGTCTTTTTTTTGATAACTTGATTAGGAAGTACCGGATCATCTCGGAAATCTTTACGCTTCTCTTCAGTCTCATCCTAGGTGTAACACCGAATATCTGCATTACTTAAATTTTAGATTGTTAAGTTGTAAATTGCAAGTTGTCCTACTGCTCCTTTTGAAAAGACGCATTGCGAATCAAAATTGAATTGTGAATTTAAAAAATTAAATTTCAGTATTTAGACCTTTTGTAATGCCGTCTTCTTATCTTATTTCTCTACTTTTTCTTGCCAATTCCTGTTTTTATAGATTAATTTTCAATTCTCCTTTCTTCAAAATATTTTCATTATGAAGGTTTCTCTATACGTGGTGAATACTTTGCAAAAGTTATTTTCAGGTTTGCGGAACGTTGATTTGAAAGTTCTGAATATTTTTTTGTAATATTTTTAGCTACAGTGTGTTACTGAAGATTCCTTACACTTTTCCAAATATAATTGATACTTAGTTTTAATACTGAGGTGAGGATCAAGGTAGAGGCAATTACTCGATTTTCTACAATAGTAACATTTGACAATAGGAAAGGAGCGGATATTGACTTTTATGAAATTGTCTATGTCTTCATTCACAACATTCAATACTATACAGGTGTTTTAAAGGTTTGGATATAGATAGGAAACAATGCAAAGTTTGGAATGAGGTACATTTGCCAATTTACAGTGCAATGGATACCAAATGTAATCTAGATTAAAATAAGGAATATGGCATATTCGTCACACTATAATAAACATTCAATATAAACTCGAAAAAGCTGTAAAGCTGTAAGCTCCGAAAGGCAATTTTGGATGGTTTACAACACTCATAGGTCTTCATATTCAATATATTAGAACTGCGATATAGACCTTTCTCTAAGAAAACTCACATTTGTTCTAATTCTATTGTGAGTGTCGCCTCAGAAGCATCCTGCAAGTGATGAGAATGAAACACCTGATTCATCAAATTCGATGCTTTACAGTTGACACTACGATATGATTACAAGAGTCATTTACCGATTTTCTTTTTGCCGTAATATACATATATACTATTCACCCGGCGTTTTATTTCAGAGATTTTTATTCAAATAATGATATTTTCATTGTAAAATTGGTTACTAATTTAATGCTAGAAAGTAGCAATTAAATAACTGCTAACAACTGTATAAAACAAAATATTCAAACGCCACTAAAACCCCTTCAAAGCACCGAGACGTATATCTGTAACCACAATTATTTTATATCATTTACAATTCAAAGAGCGAGATCTAGGCCACTTAAAAGATAATCATCATATGTAGTTTTTGTCACAAAGAACCTTCAAAAAACGTTTTGATTGTAAACGCAAACCGTGTAGATGTACATTGGAGTACGTGTAGTTATGATGATGCACTTTGCGTTCCTTGCAATGCTGTAGCGTTTAAATATTCTTTAACACCTGGTTTAATGAACAATTTTAGTTAACTGAGATAAATGGCTTAGTATAAAAGCAGATAATTACCATAACAAGGGATAGCATTTGGTAGAAATTTCTCTCGCTGGGAATGGACTTGGGTTTTGATATCCCCGGAAATTTATGGCTAAAGAAGGAAAACCACCGCAGTGGTTGGTTTCAATCAAAATTCTAAATGCATTAAACATTTTTAAATTTTTACATTTTTGACGCATATATATATATATATATATATATATATATATATATATATATATATATATATATATATATATATATATATATATATATATATATATATATATATATATATATATATGGTTCAAGTCAAAATAATAAGAGAGTGAAGTATCACCGAAAAAATACCATTATTTAATGTATTATTACTGTCAGACATACTATATTATTACTGAATTACAGGGTATACATTGTCCATGCATCCGTAAAGCTTTAAATGTTACTATGGGTCGCGCAAACCATTGTACTCCCGAAGAGGGGCGTCTAATATTGCAGTTACGGAGTCAAAATAAAACTTATACATTTATTTCTCATCTACTAAAGCGATCTGAATACGTTATTGCTAAAGTTTTAAAGGAGCAAACATTAATTAAGATATCACCAGAAACTAGAGGTCGCCCAAGAAAAGCAAGCTAAAGATTGGATAAATGTATTGTACCAGAGGCGGAAACACCAATTTTCCACTTCGTGTGACATTAAATGGAAAATGGGTCTACAAATCAGTATATAAACAATTCGTAGATTGGTAGAGATGGATTTTCATGGAAGAGTTGCAAGAAAGGTACCACATTTAAGTAAAAAAATATTCAGCATAGATTAAGTTTTGCCAGATTTAACTTAAACGAAAACTACAGCCAGAATTGAAAAAATATTTTATTTAGTGATGAAACAAAAATAAATCTCTTTGGATCAGATGGGAAACGGTACGTTAGGCGATATAAGAATGAATAATTTAGTCCGCGAAATACATTAGGAACAGTAAGGCATAGAGGAGGAAATATTAAACTGTGTTTCCTATAATGGTGTAGGTCCACTATATTGGATCAAAGATACCGTGTCCAAAGAAACCTACATGAAAATATTAGAAAAAGTATGCCGAGATATTATGCGTTCTTATGCCGAAATGAATATACCGCTAAAGTGGATCTACCAGCAGGATAACTATCCGAAACATACCGCGAAAGTAATGAAACGGTGGTTTCTCGCAAATAAGATTGAAGTGTTGCCCTGGCCGTCGCAATCTCCGGATTTAAATCCAATAGAAAATCTTTGGCAACATTTAAAAAAAGGCATTACTGATAAAAAGACATCAAACAAAAATGTGCTGTGGGAACAAGTCAAGAAAACTTGGTATTCCATACCGGTTAAAATTCGTCAGAAGTGAATAGACTCTATTCCAAGGAGATGCTTAGCTGTGGTAAAAACAAAAGGGATGGAGAGGGAGAGAGAGAGAGATAGAGTTGTAAGAATAGGGGGAATACGAATAGGGGGAATACGAATAGGGAGAATATGTTCCAATCAGTTCCAGCATTAAACGAGGTCATATTAACACATAAATACTTCACTTCGGATACCTCCCTAATTAATTTTAATTCTTCGTTATAATTATCTTTGTTTAAAGGAAAATTTATTAATCTATTTACCAGAAAATTTAAACTAACCATCTTATTTTGCTATGACTCCAATCTGGAAGTGTTGGTGTTGGAATGTATCTGGAAGTGTTGGTGTTGTTGTTGTTTCTAAAAATATCAAAATCTCCAGAAAAAAACAAAAAGATCGATCCTAACGAGATGCAATCGAACATGACCACAATATAGGCATTACTAATTTAAGACTGGTTAAAAGCGTAAATAACAATAGGGCTTTGGATGCATATGAAAGCATTCAAATAGAAAAATGCAAGAAAATCATGAAAAGGGATAAAGGACCTATTCCGTTTAGTCAACTTTTTAAATTGTTAATGTAAGGATCAGTAAACTTCACAGTTAATTTTTTTCTTTCTTTTGTTCTTTAGTTTTACACGCTTCATTAGGAAGGTAGTACGCTTCCTGGTACTAGGTTAGCAATTAGGGTTCTCATATAAATAGAACATAGTTTAGTTTTAGAATTAGATTGAATCATCTCCTGATGATATTAACATGGTTAACAAAAAGTGCCTGGAAAACTTTATAAAAATTGATTCAGTGTTTTGTGGCAAATTCCTTTGAGTTTAGTGTTTCACACCGAAGGTTCCAAGAAAAATTGATTATTTGATTGTGTTTTTCAAATTTTCTTAGGCATTATAAATGGTAAAAAATAATAAGCATTTTAAAAAATAATGCCAATTTTTTTTAATTCCGAAAAGGTAAAAATTCTTTACAGACGCAAAACAACAAATGTGATGCATACGACGAGGATGCCATTGATGATTACACGTGCTGTAAGTGAACACAATTCTAATCTTAGAGATGCAGCAGAAAATAATAAAGTGATCCATATAAAATAACTCGAGATATCGGCGAAATTCTTGGAATCAATCCGTCAACAGTGTCAAGACCATTACGTCAACTTGGACTTTGGAACTTGGAAGATAACAAAAGCCAATGCGTGGGTGCCGCATCAATTAACGGAGAATAATTTGATTGTCTCAATTTCGGCTTGCGAATATCTATTAAAATACAATGAAATCGATCAATTTTTAAAGTGGATGGTTACAGATGATAACAAAAATGGATTAAGTATAATAATGTTAAGCGTATAATATCATGGTGTTAATACGGAGATGCTCCTTCAATCAGCACAAAAGACAGTGTACATACGAAGAAGGTTATGTTATAAAATTTGTGGTACTGGAAGGAAATCGCTTATTATGAAATCCTATTGAATTGATGAACCAAATCATTAATTCGGAGAAATAATGTTCACAACTTTAGCCAACTGAAAGGGCATTGGTGACCCGACGTAAACTTTTACTTACACTTGACTGAAGTGTTCTGGTTCACCTACGGTACTCTCCCGATCAGGCTCCCTCTGACTAGTATGTAACATTTCTTCCCTGGAGGGGTTGAAAAATCACCTGAATCAGTTCTTGAGTGCGAAATCGCAGAACTTCTACAAGCAAGATTATGTGCAGGATTGTGTGTGATTATGTGCACGTACTAAATGATCACATACACGTGATTTTTTAGTATGTCTGAACTTCCGATAGGGTTCGCTGTTAAACGAACTATCAGTTTGGGCGCCTCTAGTGTCAAAATTATTCACTATAGTCTGCAAATCATCATGGAACGTTTAATATCAGAGGCATATTGTCGAAATGTATTATCACAATTAATATTCGGTGCGCTAAAGTTATAAAGCACTTCGTGAATTTTATGGTGCACATACCGAGTAATGTATTCGCCGAATTATCGACAAATTTTGAACGCATTTCACCTTGCAGACAAAAATGTGCGTTCCAAAGAAAATAACACAGACGGCAAGTGTTGATGAAGATATACATTTATCAACTCGTTGCCGTTCGCGATGATCAATGATTATTTAACTCCGAATTTGAATGGTATTGATCTGAACTAGATAAGATTCCAACAGAACGGCTCCATATATCATATAGCCAACGCAACAATCGAATTTATTTAGGGAACAATTCGGTGAGAAAATTATTTTGAGAAACGGATCTGTTAATTGACTACCAATGTCATGTGCTTTAACGCCTTTAGATCATTGTCTTTAGATTTATGTTAAATCTTTGGGGTATGCCGATAAACCAGCAACTATTGACGTCTTACTGGAACAATTTGTTTGAATTATCTGGTGGAAAACAGATGGTTCATGTGCTTTCTGTGCAGCGACAATATCTATGTGTGACTTTGTGTATCAGAGTGTCTACATTGCCGCGCAGGTACACTACATACAACACATACAGCCCGAACAACGCAAATTTGTATTGATGTGGATCCAGCTTTGGAAGTCTACATAATTCGGACAAAAGACCGCAATTGCTTGAAAAAGTGGCCAGAAAATGAAATGACGGAATGCGCTTGGCAGAACATATATTGATTAAATGTAATTTTTAGTAAATAAATTTTTTCTTTAGTTTTTTCTTAAAAAAAAATGGGACAAACTTTTGCATCACTTAAATATATTTATATTTTCCTTTTTTAACTATATTTATAAGCGTTCTAAATAATGTTTTTTGGCTTGAAAGAACTTTGATTTTCAATTTTTAAATGTAATTCACTAATTCAAAAAAGTATTTATTTCGAATCAACCATTGAAACTGTCGATGTTTATACCTAGAATAAGATTTTATAATAAAATAATTTGATTAGATGAAATATAATTCTAGATAATATAATTCTAGATACTCATTTAACTTTAGATCAATTTTTAATATGCACTTGGAAAGTTATACAGGGTGTCCCTAACCTCAACGTTAAGCGGGTGCCGAGCGAAAGGCGAGGTTATACCAAGCAATATACCTCGCAAAAAAAATAAGAGAAAAAATCCATGTCAACGTGTTAAGTGATAATAGGCACATTTTGGAAAATCTTGAAATTCGACACCTTAGTCTATATCTTTAGATATTGACATCACAAATTTCCAATTTTTTCAGTGTTATTTTTTATAAGGTGATCCTAAATAACGATATTATTAATGGCAATCACAAATCAAACAATCAACGTTGTTAAGTTAGTGAAAAAAAAATGCATTGAGTGGTGGTTTAAAAAATTGTCAGCTAACTTTGATACAATGTATGGGCAAGTTATTTAAAAAAATGGCCCATTTAGTCAAGATTTCAAAATGGTACAACAAATGACACTTTTCTGTCCACAAAAACTATTATTA
This sequence comes from Cosmopolites sordidus, assembly GCA_031761425.1. Lineage (NCBI taxonomy): Eukaryota > Metazoa > Arthropoda > Insecta > Coleoptera > Curculionidae > Cosmopolites > Cosmopolites sordidus. The sequence continues at coordinate 190,563 of JARFXV010001435.1, forward strand.
CTTATTTTTTTTTTGCAAAAGGACCACATTTCGAAAAACTCATACCATGATAAAAAAATTCTTTTGTGTACTGAAAAAACAGACTTCGCCAGTGTAAGTGTTCGCTGACGTTCGTGACGCTGTTAGACGACGAATTAGAGAGAGACAGATTAACATTCAATTTTAAGATGACCCATTGAATGAAGCTTTGAAAGAGATAAAACAATAGGCAATTTTTTCCACAAATATTATTGCCTATTTTTTGCAAAAGAACCTTGTTTAAAAAAAATTACAACCCAAAAGCAATGTGTGTGAGTCAAATTAATAATTGGTCTAGTATTTTATTAAGATAAAAATTAATCAAAATAAAACGAAAGGAATTATTGTAATACTTTTATTTATCACAATATGATTCTTCATAACTAAAGCAAATGCCCAAATTGTTTGCCTTCGGCACAAATACATGTTCTGCATCGCCTCAGAAAAATGTTTTCACCAGTCGTGCGAATCTCTGTTTCAACAATTCTATGATGCAATTTGGCTAGATTTTGTATTGATTTTGAATACACTTTTTCTTTTATGCAGCCCCAGTAAAAGAAATCAATGGTTCAATTATTTGTCCGTATAAAATTCCGGTCTACAGGTTAACTTTAAATTGATACTGGGACCGGTCTTCACGCGTTAAATGTGGGTTTTCCGTGTGCCAACTATGTAAGTTATGCAAGTTTAAATAACCGTTCCTTTTAAACGTTGATTCGTCAGTTCATAAAATTTTGTTCAGAAATTCCGGATGATCACGTTTTCTCGTGAACAATGTTCTGTAAAAATCGATTCTGGGTGTGTACTCACGGGTAGCAAACTTTGTGCACGTTGCACATGATACGGGTGATATTCGTATCGTTTTAAAATTTGATGAGCAATACTTTTCGATATTCAAGCGTTTCTTTCAATCACATGTATTGGAGTGCTGGGGTCATTTTAGATTTTATTTAAAACCGCATCCTCGTCGTGTCCTCGAGGTCTCCCACCGGCCGTATGAGCACTAAGTAATCGTCCTTGCGAGTATGACATGTGTACATTGATGAACACGCTGTGATCTGGGTGACGCTCCACATTGGGGTAGCTCTCGCGATACAATCTAGCTGCGGCAGGGGCATTACAAAGGCATTCAGCGTAGATAAGATGCATCTTCACATATCTTCCGCTGCGTAAAGATACGGCATTTATCTGTACAAAACGTGTTAGTATTGCTAAATATTATCTAACATAATATGCACAATACAAATTAAGTTCAGGGAAACAGAGCCAAAATCGTCAGTACAAATGTAATATCAAGTCCAGGGTAACATAAGTCAAAGTCGTTAGCACAAATTCAATATCAAGTCCAGGGTACTACAAGCCAAAATCGTCGGTACGAAAGTTACACGATTACGAGGAGATGCGGAGTAAACGAAGGAACGTAGCGTACTAAATGATAAAAAACAATAAGCAACCATTGAGCATCATCGTCACTATCCGTCTGGCTCACTTTAAAGGTGAGCCAGACTATCTCACTCTATCACATCTGTCTATCTCACTTACACTGGCGAAGTCCATTTGTAAGCACACAAAAGTATTTTTATCATGGTATAAGTTTTTTGAAATGTGGTCCTTTTGTAAAAAAATAAGCAATGATGTTTTTGTGGAAATAAAAGGACCAATTGTAATACCATTTCGAAATCTTGACTAAATAGGCCATCTTTTGAAATAACTTGCTCAGAGTAGTGTAATACATTTTTTTTTAAGATGAAATTAGCTGACAATTTTTTAAACCACGATTCAATGAAACTTCTGTTTTTTACTAAATTAACAACGTTCATTGTTTGATTTGCCACTGCGATTAATAGCATGGTTATTTAGGATCAGTTTATAAAAAATAACACTAAAAAATTGGCAAATTTGTGATCACAGTATTCAAGATTTTCAAAAATATGCCTATTATCACTTAACACGGTGACAAGGATTTTTTTTGCCAGAACTGGTATAACATGGCTTTTCGCCCGGCACCCGCTTGACATTGAGTTTCGAGACACCCTGTACATTAAGAAAGATTTTTGGCTTTTGTGTATAGTTAACAGTATAAGACATGTTTCAAAAAACCCGATGGATGTCTAAGGGTTTAAACATGTTTCGTGTGTTTTGGATTTTCTCTTTTCTAGGAAAATTTGTATAATTTGTAACAAACTCGAAGGGATTTACCACTAAACATAAAATAATTTTATTTGACTGATTGTCGCGAGTTTCGCTAACCATGTTAGCCATCATCAGGAGATGATGCTAACATTCTATCAAAATGTTAGCATAATTCAGTCACAGATGATTGGATTGAATTATGTTAACATGGTTGGTGAAACGAGTGTCGAGAAGTTAAATAAAGTCATTTGGTGTTTAATGACAAATCCCTTCGAGTTTAATTCATCTTCAGGGAATGATGCTAACATCATTCAATCAAAATGTTAGCATCATTTAATTAAAGATGATTGAATGAAAGATTAAAAAAACTTTGATTGAATGAATCTAACATGGTTAAAAAAACGCGCGTCGGGAAGTTAACTAACGCGAATTGTGGTTGATGTGGGTGTGGTTGATGTTGATGTGGGCGAATTGGGATGATGCTAACATCATTCAATCAAAATGTTAGCATCATTTAATTAAAGATGATTGAATGAAAGATTAAAAAACTTTGATTGAATGAATCTAACACGGTTAAAGAAACGCGCGTCGGGAAGTTTACTAAAGCGAATTGTGGTTTAATGGCAAGTTATCATACCATGAAACAAAATGTAAGCGTTATACACTGCATGTTGAAAACATAACGGAACATTTTAATTTTAAAGAAAACTGTTAGCGCCATCTATTGAAACAATATATAATCTAAAAATAGATCAACGGATTGTCAAGTTGATAACGCAGGGACTAAATATGATCAAAGACATGATCGAGAACTAGGAAGTTGTTTTTTGTTGCACGACAAAACATCATCTCAAATGATCGTCCCTGTTTGTGAATTTTTGGCGAGAAAACAAGTCTGTCTGCTTCAACATAGTCCGTATTCGCTTGATTTATCCCGGTGTGACTATTTTATGTTCCTGGAACTCAAAGTGGCCATAAAAGGGACGTTTTATGACAAGTTTACAAGTCTAAGAAGCCGTGACAGGGATAACTGAGGCGATTCCGAAAAGCGACTTAAAAAATAGATGCTACCATTGGTTGAATGTGCTAATGTGATGGTTGATGTGAAAGGGGTGTATTTTGAATAAAAATATATCATTTTGGAAGAATAACTTTTTTTACCATGTTGCCTGCTCATCAAATTATATAAAATATAATAATTTTTATAGTTCTCTTTAATCACGGAAATACGAGAGTCGTTGAATAAGTCGTTAGAAAATCCAAGAGATGGCGCTCGTAGCATCGGAAATGGTTTGTTTTTAGTAAGCATCATTATTCATTAGATAGCTGTCAAAGTCTTAGTTATATTCATCACATGGTTTCATTTTTATTGTCGACTGAAACAAAAAACTTTTTTGTGTTTAGAAACATGGAAAAAAGTGAGTTTCAAGTCGTGATTAAACACTTATATTTAAAAGACTTAACACCGAAAGAAATCAAAGCTGAGTGTGATGAAGTTCATGGCACGTCTGCTCCTGTGTTTGCAACTGTTTATAATTGGGTAAATGAGTTTAAACGTGTGGTACATACACAAAAGGTGAACATTGTTCGGGACGTCCAGTGGAAATGACTACTCCCGAAATGATTGGCAGAATCGACATCACTTTAACTGATCGACGAATCAAAGTGCGCGAAATAGTTGATCGATTAGTTGATCAACCTATCGGAATAGTTTTTGATTCTGCATGAAAAATTTGGTCTGAAAAAAAATCAATAAGATGGGTGCTGCGTTTGCTCTCAGTGGAGAATAAACGCAGTTATTCACACATAAGGAATCATGTGGTCGACTCTGATGCTGTTTTGGCGCTTTTTCGTCGCAATCCTGATAAGTGTGTGCATCGATACATAACTGTGGAAGAAACATGGATACACTACTATACTCCAGAGATAGTGAAAGCGAAGACGGTGAAATCGGCCGGCAAGGTTATTGACATAGTTTTTTGGGACGCACACGAAATCATCTACACCAATTACTTGGAAAAAGGAAAAAACAATAACTGAAGAGTATTATGCATCGTAATTGCACTGGTTAAGCGAATAACTCCAGAAAAATCGTCCTCATTTGAAAAAGAAAACGATCGTCTTCCATCAAGACAATATACGGGTGCTGCAATACACAGGTGTAATACAAGGGTGTAATACCTGTACAGTAAATTTTTCAATGTTCAAAATCATGGAATTAAAGTTCCAATTATTACAACATCCACCGTATTCCACCTCCAGTGACTTTTGTTATTTCCGAACTTATAAAAATGGCTCAGCGGACAACGGTTCACATTGAACGAGGAGGTCATCGCCCAAACAGATGTCTACTTTGAGGACCTTCCAAAATTTAAACGGCTTAAAAAAGTTGGAGAAACGCTTGGAAAATAGGAGATTATGTTGAAAAATAAAAAACATCTACTTAAAATAATTTATTTATATTATTTTATTATTTATTTATTTATATTATTTTTTATTATTTTTATTATTTTATTTAAAGGACTTATTGAACGACCCTCGTATATGATTATTTGCTATCATGCTAAAACATTTAAAATTCAAACAATACAAGGAGAACTATGTTACATAAAATTTAATTATAAATTGTGGTTTCAACCACAACAAAAGTACTTTACATAAAATGATTTTGATTGTAAACGCAAGCGGTGTGAATTTCAGTATGATGATGCACTTTACGTAACTAGTACTGGTGCAGCTCTTAAATCTTCTTTAAAACGTGGTTTATCCTAACGTACAATTCTGCTTAAGTGGGATAAATGGCTTAGTATAAAAGCAGATAATTACCATAACAAGGGATAGTAGTTTGTAGGAATTTCTCTCGCTGGAAATGGGCTTGCGTTTTGATATTGTTGAAAATTTACGACTAGAAAACCGAGAAAACACCAACCAAACATAATAAGGTTTTAATGGTAACCTTAAAATCATTAGGCATATATTCGTGTGAATATTTTTTCAAATATATTTTATAGATAATACAACGTTAATATTTGTTCAAATCAGATGACCTGTTATTTAATTACTACAAACAAAAATGTAAAAACAATTCAAATTATAGAATGTAATCAAAATTATACCATTAACGAACTTAATAACACTATTTTTAAAAGTCTAGCAATTATAAAAATGAATATAAAATTGTTTGTACCTTTAGTGGAACAAGTCTGTTCATCTACGCAAAAATATTCCTCAATGGGAACTCTACTAAAAATCTCCTTCAAATTGTCTACGATAGATCTAACTTTGAATAGTCTGTCACCATTCGGGTCATTAAGTGGTGGCATCTTAGAATTGTCATTGAAATTTATATATTGCCTAATTTGTTGAAACTTTTGTTTATTGGATACCAAGATAATTTAGAGGTACCAATGAATGAATTCCAATAACTGGTTACTAAGTAATGTCTGAATGATTGTGGCGTGTTCATATATTTTTTTTCTTTTTTGGAGTTTTTCGCTACAAAAAAAACTGATTACTCTCGATAAGTGTATCAATGACATCATATTTATTGCTCCAATAAACTGCTGGTACTTGCAAGGATTGATTAGGATTTTTTGAATAATATAAAGATTCGTTTGTTCAGCAATAAAACATATCAGGTCTTTGGGAAAAAAATATCAAGTTCTAATAAATTAGACGTTAAAGTGGAATTTCCCAGAAATCGTATTTATTGGTTGTTTGGAATAAGAATAATTTTTCTCTATTGCAAGCTTTGGTTTTTTCTTTTTGATGAGATGAAGCCGATTGGGCCGTTTACTGTTCCGGTTCTGGAAATAAGGGGCCAGCAATAGGCTCATTGCGTTCAGTATCTTTAATGATTAAACCTACGTCAGTTCCGGTATTTTCATCACAATCCGAAAAAGGTCCAATGTCATACGATAGTGGTTAATAATCGGGATCTATAAAGCTGTCATGATCATCATCATAAAATCTATCCTCACTATCATATTAATAAACTATATCACACATTTCAGAATCCCGCAATGATTGTGACGCCATTCTGAAGTAAAATGAACCGATTTAGCAACAACATTCACCTATTTTACTTTCTACTAATATTACTTAATGTAACAGGAATGTCACAAACACAAAAACTTACTGCTGTCATATAAAAAGGCAAAATTTGCTTGCTAACAATAAATAAACTTATTCATACACTTATCTAGAGATTTACAGGAAAATAACACTATTTTCCGCACTTTTTGTATTTTATTGTGAAATTTATAATTTGTACGAGCACAAACTTGTTTCTTTAGCTAACTAGTCCTAGTCCAAGTGAAACTGACGAAAGTCTATCGGTTATGCCATCTATGATTTGGTGTGCATAATAATTTGTTCAATAGTGTGTTCAACAGTAATGTTACATCGATTTGAATTAACCAAACATACTCAGTACGTAATGTGATAGGATTTTCTAGGTCTGTTACAAAATTATCACGAGGCTATAAAAGCTTAAGTTACAGGGATATTAATATCTTACAAGGGTTATTTATAACACTTTGATCAAAAGTAAGCAGATCTCCGTTTTAAAAATTTGTTACCTAGTTTACCTAAGTTCTTTACCTATCGAAACCACTATTTCTTTTTTAAGTCGGCATAAATATTGTCTTGACATCTGGCAGAATATAGCGTCTTTTGTAAAGATTTTTTAAAATTGATAAAAATGTATCCAGTAAAGAATTTGCATTCAATTTTGCCTAAAAAACGAAATTTCTTGTGTAAATACATTAAAAATATTAAGAAAGTGTTACTGCGATGAAGCTATATCAAAAAAAGTAACTTTAGTGATAGTAGAGAAGCAGTTGAGTCAAATGGTCCAACAAAACATTAAATAAGGAAGCTGTTAGTAGGGCAAACTGTTTGTTGGAGGTTCTCATGGGGAGAAGGTGAAGGTGACTTTGGGCGGAGCATTTGGCCAGGGATGACCATTGTCTAGAAAATTGTCTGTTATATGGTCAATTGATGTCAGGTGGACGTCTGCAAGGAGATTAGAAATTTCGTTACATAAATGCTCTCCATAAAACATTGAATAGTGTTAATGCTAGACATCAATGGGAGGTGACTGAGGTGATACATCCCGCCTCCTAGTTAGTTCGAATATCCGGAGTGTCGTTATGTTATCTCGTCTATAATTGGTCTCTTCAGCCACAGAACAGCACACGCCCACAAATTTTGGATGTTTAAAGAATAAACTTTGTAGATATTACAGGAATATCATTTCAATTCTTCTATTGGAACCTTTGTTGTGAAACACTAAACTTAAAGAAATTTACCACTAAACACCAAATAACTTTTTTTGAACTTCTCGACGCGCGTTTCGCTAACCATGTTAACATTATCAGAAAAACATTATATGAAAACCCTACCTAACAAAGCGTGTAAAAATCATGAACCGTGAAGTTTACAAAGCCTTACATTAATAACTGAAAAAGTTGACTGAACGGAATAGGTCCTTTATCTCGGTTCATAATTTTCTTACATTTTTCTTACATTTGAATGCTTTCATATGCACCCAAAGCCCTATTATTATTAACACTTTTAATTAGTCTTAAATTACTAATATCTATCCTGTGGTCATGTTCGATTGCATAATGGGCAACAAAATTTTTCCTATATCTAATGTGGGCAATATATTCTTTATATCTTGTCAATATGGATCTTTTTGTTTGGGCAAACAAAGATTTGTGGCAAAAGAATTAGTGGTTTTTATACGTACAACGTACGTTTTATACGTACGCAATATCGCACAACAAAATAATTTTTCCTGAAGTTTTCTGCAAAACTCAAAGAAATACCGTTCCACAATAAACAGTTTTTAAAAATATATGATACCACGTGACTTTTTTCTAATTTCTCGTTGAACGAAAGTAGTATCGTAGACGAAGAGTACCGTACCGTTGAATGTACACAAACGCCGTTTTAAATTCATTAGAAGCCTTCGGAAGAGATCGTTCAAAAGTTTAGTAACTTTTACTAACTTAACTTAACTATTTCGGGATTGTTTCGTTGGAATAGGTGTATTATGGTGAGAAGGAATTACTTTGAAATAGTCAAAATAAATTTACATGAATAAATAAATAACTTTCTTTTATTTAAAAAGTAACCTTACTTTCTCATCATAGTTGTATATAGTAGTATATTAGTATGTTATAAGAGGTATAAATATTTATCTCGTTTTTTTATGGCGGTAGAGCCACTTTCCATAAACCAATTGATTCCAAATCTGACGATGATATTGAAAATGTTCAGAGTCTTCTATTATGTCCAGAAAGTTTAGCCACATCGGATTGTTCCTAACAAAACGTTCAATATTATGGTCAATATATTGCACAATAATGCATATTGCACAGTAATATTGACCATCGGTAGGGTATATTGAAGGATTGCACAATATATTGAGTCAATCAAGAATAGTTTGATATTTATTGTGCAATATGATGTTATCTGATAAATATTGAATCGTTTGTGGGTGATATTGCACAATAATGGTTCATTTTTGTTTCCGCAGTCAAGCAGTGAACTTAAGTAAAACTACGTATAAAGACGTAAAGACTAGTACGTATAAGTACTAAATAACGTAATGTTATTGACAAACGTTGGCTTGCTGTATAGCCTCTCGCATTATAGTGTCCTTTTTTTGAATTTCAGGATTAACCATTCTCAAGAGTTCATCAAATAATGTACCGTCCATTCGCAGAAAATTTCGGTAATTAACTGGTTCACATATTCTTAGTTCACCTTCAACAAATTTACATGAGTGTATTTATTTATTTTTTTGAACAATTCTTTCATCCATCTGCGTTTTTTTTCTCCTTCTTTTACAAAGCAATAACTAAAGCAATAGTCACACAAGCTTTACTTTTTGACATGTTAAGTTGTTGACTATAGAAGGGCCAGTTGTAAACTAAATTATTGGACAATAATATTGCAACGTGTGGGTCCTCCACTTAATACATTGAACAATACTTTGTTCAATATATTGACTATTATATTGAACGTCTAAAGGCCGCTTTACGGTGGCTTATGTGGCATGATTAAGTGACTATTATTAGCTGAATATTTCTAAGGTTAATATGCAGGTATCAGAGTTTCAGTCGTCTAATTGGAGGATTGATCTGCCTCCACCTCCGTAGTTTGTTAAAGTTGTTTAGATATAAGAAAGTGGATTTAGCGTAATAGAATATCGCGATGCAGGCGATATAATAGTTGAACAAGGCCAGTACAAGAGAGAAACCTAGGAAAAACATACAATTAACTCAAATAGGTTCCTGATTCAAAGGCATTGCTTTATTTGTATTGAATTGCTTCAAAGCATCTACCTTCCAGAAAGAAATCGATAAGCATGAATAAGATCCGATGTAGTTTTATAAAATTATCCATCTTGCAATATTTGTATAAACACGCTGAGAAAGACATCGCCAGGCTGCCGCCTTTTCAAAGAAGCCTGATGAAATACATCACCCAAAAGAATATAACATCTATGAGGGCATCCCTTTAAAAAGACGCATATGCCAAAAGGACATAGTTCTCTTCTAGGTGTCATTATTCAGCATTCAACAATAATTTATTTCGTGCCAATCGCAATCCGTTTGATATAAACCGATACTAATCATTGAGGGAGATTTCATATCATATACGTACATATATAATGCATATATGGATTTGTTCGACATATAATAGCATAGAAAATAATTTGCGTTTGTTGAGATACATATCTGAGATCAATACATGGGTGACTTTATTACTGCGCGACAAGATGCTGTAAAAGATGGTTATAGAGTAAATATCACACCGACAAAATCAAACTCCTTGACTGAAGAAGGGCCATCCACTATCAATTCTAGTTCACCAGGTAACATTTCTACTTCAAATGATACTTCAGCTGTTGAACTTAGACTTGAAACACATCATGAACCTGAACCTTCAACTTCCAGACTTGATCATAGCAGTGTTGATTTGGTGTCTCCTTATGACATAAGTCCAGTTCCAACAAAAAAAGAGTAAAGTATCAATCTAGGAAGGAATGCTGCTGTGGCAGCAGTAATCACTTCTGCATTCAAGAAATTGTCCAAGAAACAAAATAAGAAAAAAACTGGAAACAAAAAGAAAGGGAAAAAGAACACTAATGCAGATCCTGTGTACTCTGATGAAGAATCTGATAATGAAGATGGAGTCCAGTTTAATGTAGGCAGTGAGCCTGATGCCATAATAGGAGAACAAGCTCATCACTCCGCAGACGCCGAATGTATGTTCTGTCAGGGACTACTTTCTGAAGATACTCAAGCAGAACCGAGGATCAAATGCTTAATGTATGAGCTCTGGGCACATAATGATTGCGCTTGTCCAGAGATTGAGTTAACAATCAGTTACTTTTATTTTTTATCAATATCAAAATCTCTTATAAAAATACGTTACATTTTTGTTATTTTTTTGTATATTATTTTCATATTCCATATTTGGATGTCTATTCCATAAATAGCTACTATTTTGTTTCTTAGATTATTAAGTAAATAAAAAATATGTTAACTAATTAAAAAAAAAACACTGTCACTGAAATAAGTTAAAATATATCAGTGACTATGATTATAATTAAACGCATTCAATTCACTACAGTGTTTCTTTTTATGCCACAGAAACAAAATGGTATTTCATATTTCGTCACTTTCTTCTATTATTAAAAAATTGCTTGAAAATTAACTGCTATCAAACTTTTATCAAAAAACTAATGTGACTTTTATTTAAAAAATTTGCCCGCTTTACGTATCCATATAACCATTTCTTTTTTAAGTTAGTATAACTGTCCTTGATATCTGACAGAAGTTCCATATTATTTGGCTTCTTAATTTGGAAATTATAGCGCGTAACATTTAACCATTGTAAATGGCGATTTTCTTTTAATAAATAAATTTATCGAGCAAACAACTTGAATTAAATTTTGTGTAAAAACGAAATATCTTGTGGTAATCTATTAAAGATGTTAAAAAAGTGTAACGGAGAAAAAACAACTCAAAAAAAAAACCAAGGATATTGTGTTGAGTAGTAACCGTCGATTAAATATGATATTGTTTTGGTTGAAAAGTTCGTCGCATTTTTGGCACTAGATGACATTGAAGGCACTAGATGACACTAGATTGACATTGATGATCGAAGGAATTTCAAGACATTGTGAGAAGGTTTTTTGAATTTTGTTAACCTTCCGGAGGTCGCGCGAAATTTTATGACGTAAGAGGTCGCGCGAAATTTTATGACGTAAGAGGTCGCGCCTGTCTCGTAGATCATGAGTCCAAAAGAATTAACAAATTTCAAAAATCTCACAAAATTCTAGGTTTTATAGTATATACTTTAAATACAGTTAATTTGCTGTAAATACGAGATAATGTTCACTGAGATTTTAGGTGTTTATAATAATGATTAATAAATTATGTTGGTAAATAATTTTAAACATATTTTTCACTTTCTATTCCATAAACAAATATAATATTTAAAAATAAGTAATAATTTATATGATATAATATAATATTAAAAAAAAAAATAAAAATTGAACTTTATTTTCGTAAATAGATATAAAAAAATCAGTTTTTTCCTAGTCCGTATTCTAATAAATTTGGTGTTAGTTTTCTTGAAACCTGGCATAACATTCACTGCAAATTACATTAACACGTTCCAAGCACAGCCAAGTACCACAGCTTTTACAAAAATATTTCGTTTTTCTGTTTTTTTTTCCAATCACAAAAACTGTATCTTCCGTATTCTCCAATATTTCTTGAATGATTCTTGTTTTCAGGAACTACTACTCCACATACTTGCAGTCGTAATAGCAATGTCCTTGGCAAATTATCGTATGTTGCTCTTATTTTTTGATAGTCTAACATTAGCTGTACTGAGTGTTTTTCCAGAAATAGTCTACGATTTCGATGCTGGTTTCGAAAGTTATTGTTTGCAACATAAATGATATTGCTATTTATTGCAGCAATGTTTATCACCATTGGCCAGCGCCTGATATTACGTGCATAATCATACTGCCCACATAACTTGAAAACGGTATCGACACCGCCCTGGGATTTATTATAAGTTTCAATATCACTGGCGTCACAAATACAATAATCCTTGTGCATTCAAAAAAATTAACAATACATTAACTCCTTTCTTCGGAATATAGGAAACTAGGGTAACGCCTTTCTCAACATACTTGAATTAACTTTGCAATCTTTGTTACCTAGAAAACTGTGGCAGTTTTCCTTTGTTTTTTTTCTAATGGTACCAACAATTGCCAATTTCTTCGCCTTTAGCGATTTTGCATCTGTGGTTATATGGTTACATCCAGGTTGCATGGTTCAGGCAATTTGAACCGTATATGTGAGAACATAAACACTCCAACACAGTTTTACAACTGTTCCCTTGCTTAAAGGGCCTATCTGGCTGTTTTCTTACATACATCTCCATGTGAGTTTAATACCAGACTTAATTGGTTTACTTAGTATGTACTGTTTAAAGATACATCTCCGTCTATATGTTAAGTTTGTCATCTACAGTTACATACGCTGAATAACAGAAACATTGTTTACAGTGTTCAATAAATTTGTCAAACAGATCTCTAATGGGTGCTGGTTTATCGACGATGTTTTTTTCGTTTCGTGTATCAATGTCGTCGAATCTTATGCACCTAAGAATAAAACGGCACCAATGCAGTGACATCGTTACGCCTAACGATGCTTCTTTCTATTCCTGTCCCGTTTGTTTCTAGCGCCAGCAAGGTATAATAAGCCCAGCAGTGCTCTTATTTCTTCTGCGGTTGTAAGCCTAGCATTCTGTTCACAAGAAAAAATTGATGCAGAGGCAACTTTTTCTTTGTGTTGTCAACAATTATAAAGCATGAAAGCATCAAAACAGTTGCCACAATTCAAGTGGTGAGTTTATTGACCGCGCTATAGGTTTTACTCCAGGAAGTTGCAACAATGTTTTCTCTTCGAGTTCTAACAGTTTTCGACGGAACATGCTTACCCTATTTTGTTTGGCCACCTTTCCTTATATAATAATGAATAATACTGTTATCTTCGAATTCCTCGTCATCATCCAGCTCTTGCTCGGTCGCGCAACCACCATCTCGCTCCTGAGTTACATCGTCCTCATCTATATGTTCATCGGCTTCATCGTCATATTCTGATTCGGTCAGCACTTCGTCATACAATTGTTTTAGGCGTTTTATTTCATTTTCCTAGTCAATTTGAATAAAGTAATGTTTTTTGTCAATTTGCGTTTTATATCACGACTATTCTTACCTTTCTTATAATTCTGATGAAATTATATGCGATTTGATTGAGACCGAATCAGCAAACAACTGTTGATAACATTACAACAAACACACTCTTTAACGAAACATTCGATACTAACATTCTACAACGACTTATAAAGCTGGGTCCACAACAATACAAATTTACGTTCTGCTGGCTGTATGTGTTGTATGTGGTGTGCCTGTGCAGCAATGTAGATGCTCTGACAAAGTCACACACAGATTTTTTCGCCGCACAGTACGCACACGAACCATCTGTTGTCGACCAGATAATTCAAACAAATTGTTCCAGTTAAATTCAACACACACGCAAAATTTGATTGTGTAGAACCAGCTTAAGAAGGTATTGGGATGAGTAGAGGGTTTTATAAATATTAGCAATTTTTACTGCCCCCGGTCTCACAGACCGTAGCACAACCACCGGAAGGTTAAGCATTTTTAACATTTTATGCTTTGTTATTTCCGGCAAAGGAAAGAATGCTGCGCAGATGCAAAAAAAGATATTTGTTGCATATGGTGAGGGAGTCTTTTTAGAAGGCTTCGTAAAAACAATGCACCATCATATTATGGAGAACGAAATTAGTTTAAAGTGATCGATATAGTACAACTCGAGAGGCCGAAGAAATTCTTGGAATTTACCAGTCAACAGTTTCAGGCATTAATTGCGTCAATTTAGAATGGTTAGCAAGGACGATGTATGGATGCCGGATGCGTTAATGGAGACAATTGTGAAAACAATTGAAACAAACTGCTACATCAACACAATATTAGGCATATTGTAGATACTACTGAAATATCATTTGGATCAATTCAGTCAATTCTGAACAATATTTTAGACTTGTCTTGCATCTCATCATCACCATAATTGGTGATAAGACTTGAGAATATATGCTTATGACTTATGAATCAAGCGAGTTTCTTGCTAAAAATAGTCAAGGCCGGTCAGAAATCAATGTCACGTTCACGGTTCTCTTCGATTACCCTGATATTGTTCACAAACAGTTCCTTTTAACTAATCAAATAGTTAATAAAGGCATATTATTTAGGCGTTATGTTTTTGTAGCAAAATTCATAATTTTTGCATCACGATACACGACCATCACACAACATAATAATTATTCATAATTTTTTTCTAAAGATCAAACAAATTTCATTCCACAATCATTCTATTCCACCATATTCACCAGATGTGACACTATATGACCTTTTCCTGTTCTCGTGATTGAAGAAATCACTTTTATTTTTGAGTTTTGAATCCCTATAAGCCATTCAAGACAGTTCGTTGACTGCTTTGAAGGCAATGCGAGAAGTGGAGCATAAAAACTGTTTCAAAGACTAAGGAAAAAAAAAGTTAGAATAAATCTGTTGCAGTGAAAGAAGTTGCTTTAAAGGAGGTAAATTAAATTACGCTAAATATATCAATATTTTAGGCTTAAATTAAAAAGTCACCTTATTTTTTTTCCTGGTAGTATATCAGTTATCAATATAATAGATGTTTGGAGATTTTTCTTCAAACTCTAAATAATATTTTCTTTAGGATCTGAGGCTAATCATAGGAGCCCTCTCAATGAAAGGACCTTTCCATAAAGTTTCAATAACATTCATTGACTTAGGTTTATATACATAAAACCTTAACAACAAATAATAGTTCGTCCCTACAATAGTAACATTAACATAATAATAGAACTTTTGATCATTTAGATTGAATGAATCAACTCCTGGTGATGCTAACATGGTTAACGAAACATGCATCGGGAAGTTAAATAAAGTAATTTGGTGTTTAGTAGCAAATCTTTTTAATTTAGTATTTTACATCAAAGATTCCAATAAAAAAACTGAATTAATTTTTTAAATACCGTATTTCAATTAGTTTTCGTCCTGTTACACTGTGTATATTCTTTATTATTTTAATCATAACCAAAGTTTAATAAATAATAATATAGCTGTCTAGAGAACCAACACATTTCAGAGTTGACTAAAAATTATTAAACAAATTTTAAAAATAGCCATCGTAAATTTAGGAAACTAAATATTTAACCCATTTATTTCGTTTTATACATACCGAGTTTTTAATCCCATGGAAATCCAACAATTTTCCATTTTTCAAACTTGTAAAGCGAATTTCAATTATTTTTTCGTGAATGTAAACTGGTAAAAATAAAATAATTACAAAATTGCGTGGGCCTCAATCTACGTCAAAAACGTCACCGGGGAAAAGGTTTTTTTTAATTTTTTTTTATTATAGCTGTGTGCTGATATTCAGCACACAGCATATTTATGGGCTAGTTCATGTCATATAATTCCTGTCATAAAAACATATGTAAGTTAGCGAAACAAATAATGTACGAAAAAGTAAGATACTAAAACAGTGGTATTGAAATATACACTGATTGTCTAAATTCCCATTCTTCTTCTTTTAGTGGGTCTACAGTTCCATTAGACCATTGCATTCCATAATTTCCATATCCAGCCAGAACGCCTTCTTGCTTCTCTGTTTGTCAGCATTTGATCTATAATAGCGCTCGGCCATCTTTCAGGATATTATCTTACCATCTTGTTCTTAACCTGCATCTACCTTTGTTTCCTATCAGTTATCCTTTTGGCAGCTTCTTGGTATTTATTCGTGCTCCATCCTTTCTGCGTGTTCAATCTATCCCAGTTTCCGTATTTTAATGAATTCCACTATATTTCTCTCACCATACACCTGATAAAGGTCGTAGTTTGATCTAATACGCCATCCTGCCTCCTCTTAAACTAGCCCAAATACTCTTAAAACTTTATTTTCAAACGTTGCAAGCATATTTGGTTAAGGTCCACGTTTTGTTTTTGAGGTGTTAATTTTCAAGCCAATTTCGAATGCTTTTTCATTTATTGGTTCATGGTGTCCTTTACAGCTCTCACGGATCTTCCTACCACTTGATGTCATCCGCATCTTTGTTATCTATCACTTTTATTTTTAAACAAAATTTGTGTGACTATAGTTTCGTAAAACGACTTTATATTCTCAAACACTATTTTAAAACTAAGGTTTTACAGCTGTTTATCTATTCTATGTACCTAATTTTATACTTTTATTGGGGTTAATTTTTTACAATATTTTAAATAGTAGGGAATTTCGAAGATCAGTCTGATAGTTTAATAGCTGTCTAGACGGATCTTTATTATATTTATAAATTTCAATAGCTTCTAAAATGTTTAATTTTTGCTTTTGTGAGCTGTATGTAAAATTTTCAAATTTGCAATCTCGGGAAATATATGTCCGGTATCTATGAAATAGTTCGCAAAATTAGAGTGTTGTTTCTTTAATATGTATGCAGTTTTATGTTCTTTGTATCTGGTCTGCAAATTTTTGCCGGTTTGTCTAACATAGCAGCTACTGCACTCATTGCAACTTAACATATAAACTTCAGATTTTGTATTTGCTGATGTTTTATCTTTGGCATTAAAAATTAATTTACTGGTTGACTGGGTGATTTTATACGCTATTTGCAAATTATGTTTCCTCAAAAAGCGAGCTATTTGTTCTGAAATTGGACCGAAATATGAAATTTTACAGTACTTTTTATCATTTATTTGTTTTACTTTTGGATATACCTGCTGAATTAATTATTGTTTCCGTCTTTTTATTTATTAAGTAACTAATTTCTTTTTCCTTGAAACCGTTATTTTGTGCTATTAGTTTTATTTTTTGCAGTTCTTTTTTTCTATTATTTTCAGATAGTGGAATTGTGAAAGCTCGGTGGATCATAGATTTATATGCAGCATATTTATGAGTAATGGGGTCGATTCATTGTTTTGTAATTGTTATATCTGAGTATGTGGGTTTTCTATAGATATTCAATAGACTCAAACCGGCAGAAATTTTCAGACCAGATACAAAGAACATAAATCTGCATACATATTAAAGAAACACTACTCTAATTTTGCGAACTATTTCATAGATACCGGACATAAATTTCCCGAGATTACAAATTTTAAAATTTTACATACAGCGCCCAAAAGCAAAAAATTTAGAAGATTTAAACTTTCTAGAAGCTATTGAAATTTATAAATATAATAAAGATCCGTCTAGACAGCTGTTAAACAATCAGACGGATCTCCGAAATTCCCCACTATTTAAAATATTGTAAAAAATTAACCCCAATAAAAGAATAAAATTAGGTACATACAATAAATAAACAGCTGTAAAACCTTAGTTTTAAAGTAGTGTTGGAGAATGTAAAGTTGTTTTACGAAACTATAGTCACACAAATTTTGTTGAAATATAAAAATGATAGATAACAAAGTAAAAAATTGTTTTATTCCTTTTTAAAAATAGAGTTGTTTATAGTCGTTTTGTTAAACGGTTTAGTTTCATAGCGATTCCCATCTCCATCATGGCTTCACATATGGCGTCTCTATTGATACTATCGTAGGGCTGCTTAAAATTCACGAACAGCTATATTATTCGTTAAGTTCCCAAAGATTTTTTCAATATTTGTCTAGTTGCAGGTGATCCAACAGGTGGCTAATGGTAGATTCTCCAGTTTTATTCCTTGACAATCTCCCATGTTTTCTTCCACATAAGGAGTTATTCTTCGCCGTAATATGAGAATTTTGAAATGTGTACATAGGAATGATATTCCTCTAAAATTTCGCTTTCTCTCCATTTTTTGTATATATTGCAAATCACTGCTGTTTCCAATTTGTGTGTTAAAGTCCGATTACCCAATTTAAATAGAGTTTATAGTTTAGTTTTAGTAATGTTAAAATAAATAGTAGTATATATATATAGAGGGTGATTCACGGTAGATGGTACACGAGACGTTTACGGAAAACTACTTGGCGTAGTGATTTTAAATTTTGGGTACTTATGTAAATGAATATGAACTCTCTACTTAATATATTTTCTGCAGTACAGTGTTGCCAGATCTACTCGAAGCGGATTCCAATTTTGTTTTTTTAAATAAAATATCCTATATATTATTATATTTCTAGATTCTGTAATGCATTTTCTTTTTTTATAATCTTTTTTATATAACACATACTACCTACTTGATACCCTATCTTGATCCCTTTCGGAAATAAAACATATTTTTTAAGAAATTTGGCAACAAACATCCCTGAATAAAAAATATAGTAGAACTTAAAAATTCATGTTATGTAGGAATTTTAAATGAAACACCCTATATTTTATAGTGCAACTCACAAGAGCAATACATTTTGTATCTAAAAGTATTAAATAATGATATGCCTATTTTTACCGGTTTTCAACTTATAAACAAAAAACACAATAACGCAATTCAAGCAAAGATAACGGTTTATTTTATTTTAGTAAACAATAACACAAAATTAAAATTAAAGTCTATTTTATCTATAAAATTATTTTTATAGGAAATTTTTGAAACGCTTGCCGTTTATGTCCGAACACTTCAACATTTTAAAATAGATACCTTCTGTGACTCTCTTACTCTTCTTATCTCAATAGGATCTAAGGTTGCGAATGCTTGATTCACCCGAAGTTCTAACTCCTCTCTACTGTTTACTGACCGTTTGTAGATAATATTTTTACAGTACCCCAAGGATAGAAATCAAGGGAAGTTAAATTGGATGATTTAGGTGGCCAATTCCACCTGACCAAACGTCTTAGCCACCTATCTTGGAATATTTCATAGAGTTGCCTGCTGAGTTCTTCTTCAGTGTGTCTCAGCTAGCACCAACTGCTTCGATACACTGCCAATGGTAGGTTTTCCTATTAAAACCTCTACTACTGTTGTTACTATTTCTAGATACTTTCGTGAAATTAACTGTTCATCGTAAATAAAGTATAGAATTTGTTTGTCCATGATTAAACAAAAAACATTAAAACTAAATTCTCTTGGTATGCGGAATCCCTGGTAAAATGAGGATTTTAATTGTTCTAGAAGTTACAATTCCGTCTGTTAAAACTCCTCTCAAAATTTAGACTCATTAGTCCAGATTATTTTTGTAAAAAATTTGGATCTTTCTGGAAATGCACTAATAAATTTTCACAAAATTCCACTTTTTAAGGACAGTTGTTTGGCTTGAGAAACTGAACTATAGAAAATTTGTAAGTATTATTTGTATTGAGGAGAATGTTATATGCAGTTCGTATTCAGCTCTTCTAATCGAAGATTGAGGATACTCATAGAAATAAGCCTGAATGTTAATCTCGTTATCCTCATCAGATGTTACTGGCTTGCTAAAATTCCGGGGTGCCCTCGAAAAACGAAAATTTATACAATTTGTTTGAATCCGTCTAAGTTTGCTTTTATCCATTCATACTAAATTAGGATAGATTGCGTTAAATTGTCTGCAGGTGCGGTCGATAATTTTGTCACACTGTCCGTATAAAATAAATCAATTCATGATCACTGCATTCGAACAGTTAATTTCTTCCATTCTTTACTAAGACAATTACGTACTTAAATACGCTAATTATGAATTATCAAACTAATAATGTCAAATACATACATTTTCACAATATTTGTTTAGAAGTAATGTCACCTAGCCGGCCGTGGCCGACTACTAAAATAATCCATTATCTTTCCATTAATTGCATTATTTTGTTTTTTGCTAATAAATGGAAAACCGCTATAAATAGGTATATCATCACTTAACACTTTTAGATACAAAATTTACTGCTCTTTTGTGCTCCACTATAAAATACAGTGTGTTACATTTAAAATTGGAACATAACATGAATTTTTAAGTTTTATTTAATGCGCACTATTTCGTAAACACCCTGTATGCTATAAATTAATTATCATGACATATTATCATAAAGCAGCCTATTAAGAAACCGTATTCAAAAATTTAGGTATCTAGCTAGGCTGGTTGTAAAAAGAAATATTTTTATAGTCAGGGATGTTTCTTGCCAAATTTCTTAAAAAATATTTTGTATTTCCGAAATGGCTCAAAATACGTATAACATATGGTATATTAAAAAGTTTCAGTTTACCTCATAGAATCTAACAATGTAATATTATGTAAGGTATTCCATTTAAAAAAACAAAATTGGTATTAGGTACGAGTAAATTTGTCAACACCGCAGCACAAAAAATACTATAAATTGAGAGTTTATGTTTATTTACATAAGTGCCTAAAATTTCAAATCTTTATTTTAAGTAATTCTCCTAAAACGTATGATGTACCAGTCACCGTGAATCATCCTGTATATATACTACTACTATCTAATAACCGCTTTGCTATGTTGCAAGACTCAGAGGAGATTGAAATATCATATATATCATATATCATATATCAATCATATCATTGAAACGGTTGCTTTAAGAGCAGCACCAGGAAAATGCTTCAAACGATCAAAAAGTTCCAGTGAGACTTCCAATGAAAGTCTTTTTGACAGAAGAGTTCGTTGAGCTTTGCAAAACTATAAGAAAATTTATTTGAGAGGAAGTGGGTCGGTTCAACGTGCAGCTGGTGCAAAAAATACTAGAAAAAAACAAGTTAAACACAAGCTGAGAAATAAAGAGGTAATTGTTTGCCTTAATGCGTGAGGATGGCACAGTATGCAGGGTGCGTACTGAAATGCTATCAAAAGATTGTTTTAAAGTTATATGAAGATAAGAACCAGTCAAAGACATCAATGGCCATGGAAGAACAAATGCCAGGTATCCTGGTGGATGAAGTGACAAATGCTATAAAAGCGATGAGGAGTGGAAGGCTTCAGGAAAGGACAGTATAATGGTGGAGGTGCTGAAGGCGGGTAGTCGAAATTTGCATAAAGTACTGGCAGATTTGTACTGAAAAGGCATCAAAGAGCAAGTGAGTACCGGACATATGGAAAAATGCTAAGGTGATTCTTATTTCAATAAGTCTCCTATCAGTAATGTACAAATTGTTCACCTAGATAATAACTTAAAGAATATTAAAAACACTGAATGACACACAAACAAGAGCAAGCAGATTCAGAAGTTGATTCAGTACAATAAATTATATCCAGGTTGTCCAACAGGCCATATAAAAGCCCAATCAATACACCATGTGCTTAGCATATATCGATTATGAAAATGCTCTTGAATCAATCTCAAAGCATAATGCCATAATGGATGCATTTCTTAATCAAGGGGTTGACAGAGCCTATGTGATCAGAGCCTATCAGTAGATACTGATATCCATGTTTGATGAAGCTACAGGGATAGTTCACATGGATGATTTTGAAGTTATAGTTGATGTAGAACGAGGTGTACGGCATGGTGACTCAATATCGCCTGTTCTGTTCTCAGCCTGCCTTTTAGAGGTAATATGTAGTCTTGATTGGTAAAAGCATTGAATAAAAGTCAATGATCCATACTGAAGACATGTTAGGTTCGCAAGTTATATTGTTCTCTTATCACAAGACTCGGGACGAGCTACAGATACATACAACAACTGCAAAGAGCGGATAAGACATTTAGCTTGAGAATAAACCTTAAAAGACTTTCTGTTTTAGGGACGAATTTGGGTATTGTGGATCGCTGTATATATCTTGGGCAGATGATTTAAACGGAGGGTGATATTACCCGGGAAGTGGAACGATGTGTTATGTGTGACTGGCAGGCATTTGGCAGACAACCAAGTGTTTAAGAACAAACTTCCACTTTGAATGATCAGTACGTCTTGCCCGTTATGACATACGGAAGTAAAACATAGGTATTTGCATCAATATCACTTCAAAAACTTCGCATAGCACACAGGGGAATAGAAAGGAGTATCTTTGACATATATAAAGGAGGTCAGAGGGACAGACCTGGACTCTATATCAGAGAACAAACGAAAGAATGTGACCTCATCAGAAGAGTAAATGAATTGAAATGGACATGGGCAGGCCAGGCGTGACGATGTGACGACAGATAGACTAAAGCAATCCTAGGATGGATACCGCTTGATTATAAACCTCCACAAAAAAGACATAAAACACTATAGACTGATGACATATATTGCGCCCTGATGGCTGATGAGAACTCAGGACCACACAAATTGGATGAATGTTGGAGAGGTCTTCAACCCTGAATGATGATGATGAATATGATGAAATATCTATGATGATCAGGAAGGCCACACAGAACAAAATAACCACTTTTAAGTTTAACAAATATAATTATAATTAATATGTTGTATTTAATGGCAATCTTCTATTTTTTAAATTGAAAACATTTTTTTTTCACAAACGTGTACTTTCATTAACCCGGTCAATTTGTCTCCTACAATCTCTAATAAATTTCCCACTATTCGCCGTATTTTCTAGGAATGCAACCAACCTGAATATCAACAGCAGGCTATTTACAGGTTTTCAAATGCCAAAACAAAAAAAAACACAGCCTAGAAAAAAAATGTTAGAAAAAAAGGCTCGTGATTTAACATAACATAATTAATATTACCTTAAATTTGTATTAAATAGTTTCCTATATCAGGCTAATTAGTACATTTAATCATCTAATTCATTAAACTCGCCAATTAATTTAATAAAACGACGCTAAAATCGCCATTTTCATTTAAAAAAATGCAGATATATCTCGAAGAAAGAAACATTCTTAATTCGCAATGGATCTCTACCTAAACTTATTCAAACTTAATTCCTTCGGAAGCCAGTCCGAAAAATTTGAATTGGAGATTTCGATGGGCTACAAAAAGTCCAATTTGCATACTTTTCATCAAGGTAGGGGCCTAAAATTAGTCTTTATTCTCTACTTTTGTTCAAGTATAGTCCTGAAATACTTAGTGCATCATTATAAACACATAAATGTGTTATTGAAACTGGTATTTCACGTTCAAAGTAATAAGAATGTATCTTTTCAGTTCTTAGGTGTATTCTGGCTATAAGTGTCATAAATGTGTTATAACATTAATTAGAATTATACTATTTTCGAATAAGCGCTTTTCTCTATGAAAATTTATTTTGATTAAATCCTTACTAAAATCGAAAATATTTAACACTAAACACTAAACCACTTTTTTGAACTTCTTGAAGCGTGTTTCGCTAACTGGAGGAGTTTTCGTGAATTTCGCTTTCAGGAGATGATTAAATCTAGATTAGATTGAATGATGCTAAGGTTAGCGAAAAGCACTGCGAGAAGATTAAAAAGGTGATTTGGTGTTTAGTGGTAAATTTCTAGGATATCGACGAATCTATAAATCTATAAATATCTTCGAATCTATTCAATCTTTAAATATAATTAGTCGGCATAATTTAGTAGGTACAGGAGGTACAGGAGCAATTATTTGTTTCTCAGTTTGAGGGTTCATGAGAGGAACTATATAAAATATTGAAATGAAAGCTCATCGTCAGCAGCACTATTCTCGAACATTTGCTTGTACCTAGAATGACACGAACCATCATAGCCTCACTTACTAACCAAAGTAAATTTTACACATTCAGAATCAAGCATATGTTTCAAAACAGTCTGCTGTGCAATGATGAGCCATTGGGCGGTAATTGAAGATCATTTGTGAAACATGTTTCGGATAATTGGTGGTAAGATACTTTCACATACTTTCACTAGTGTTGTGTAGGATACTTTCACGTGGTGTTTCATGAGTTTTTCTGTATTTGAATGACTTAATAAGTTGGATATAGATTATACCCCGTCCTAGTTTAATGCCCAATAATAGGAAGTTTGGTTTATCCAACTGAGCTTTGTGATATAATATAGGGTGCTGTAGGGAAACGGGTGACCATAGAATCTTTAGAAAAAAAAATAAAAATATACTTTTATGATTTACAGAAAAAAAAGAACACAAACACAAAACAGAAGACCAAAAAATGCTTTATTTATGCCCATAATAATTTCACCGATACATTACTCATTATACCACGGAATATTTCTGCTGAAATTCAGATTATTTCTTATTGAATTCAAATTTCATCTCCGCAGTTTTTCGTAGAAGGCCAATAATCTTTCCTCTTGGAATAACACCACATATAAAAATGAAATTCTATTAAATCGGATGATTTTGCCGACTAATATACTTATATCTGTGAATGATATGATTGGATGAAATTTACTGACCATGGCTTCCGATAGAAAATTGAAGTTTAATATAACCATACGAGGGGCTCTTCAATCTTCAAGAGATCAACTCAATCTTCTCGTGTTAGACCCAAAAATAGCAGAACACTGAAGATTTTTCATAGTTTTTAGCAAACACGTTCTTTTCAAATACAGCAATGTTAATTTTGTATCCAGAAGTCAAAGTTTCAAGTGCAACGCATAAACTTTTCATTTACTCCAATAATACTCGCACCGATGTCACCGTGCCTGAAAAATGTCCGAGCGATATTATCATGAGTACTTAAATGTGGCTTCGGTTTGCCTACATTTAGCCCTAAATGCAATTTGAATTTTTTTGTTTTGATCTTTATTCAATATCCGCTACTCTCCACTTATTTAAATCAATTTTATAGACGATGTGATGGATACACTTAAAAATTCCAATCCAAGAGTGAAGTGGGGACAAACCCAAACCGTAATGTTCGGGCTTGATGCTTGCACTCTTGACATTCATGTACTTTGGAGTAGTCCTGCAAATAATTTTTAACATCAAATCATTTTTAGATACATATTCGTGTTTGGGACAAAACATTGGAAAATTTTCTATCTACCATGGTAAATATCATTTCGCATTTTGTGGTGATTCAACTTAGGCGTCTTTCATTTTCCACAATACCCCTTTAAAGTCATTTTTTACCCATACATTGTTTTTAGCCTGGTCATGTTTCAAGAGCTATGTTCTACGATTAAAAATAAAGGTACTTCTGTCATATAAATTTTAGACGAATAGTGCGTCCTAAGGGAGCTACGCCACCCCCCTCCCCCAACTCAAGCATCACTAAAACGGATTTTCCAAAATATTTCCGTTTACAATAAAATTATGACATATGGTGTGTGTGGCCAACTTTCGTGCCGAAATGAACCGTGTATTTCAAATTTTAAAATTGCATTCAGGAGCGTGACATAGTGGGAGTCCAAGGTAAAAATAGTCCCATTTTTTTTTAACCTTTCTTTTTTAATATAGATTATGAAAACCCTAGCATTTGTATGTAAAAAAAATACTCTTAATTCGCCTCGATATGATGCATCGTTTTCGAGAAAATCGCTTTTAAACTTTTCGTGGGCAACACAATATAGCTCAATATTTATAGCATAGCAATAATAAGTGTGCCATGGTTGCAATGTTTCAAACAATAAAACTTTAGTATGCCACCGTCCAAATGACATTAATTTGATTCGCAATTTCCTTTTTTGGATGTTCTTAATTTGGAAAGTGTTAAAACTAAACATAGAATATTAGTATACTATTTTATATCCATTATCCATTTTATTTAAGGTTATTGAATAGCAAAGGTCGCAGGGCACAAATATTTCAGACGACTCCCTAATAGAAAGTTATTTGCAAAACGAGTTTTTATTCCAACTTACCAGAACTTTAGAAACTTTGGATTTAAAAAGAATCAGCTAAATGAAGTAAGGCGAAAATCTAAATTTTGCCTGAATTCAACAACAATGATAAATTAAGCATCCAAAAAGCTGTCTAACCGCGGCGTGGTCAAGATATTCAACTTTATAAAAACAAAGTATTTCGAGTTTTAAAAAAGGACTACAGTCAACCTTTCCGTATGCAACCAATTCAGAATATCCAACTAGGTGATGCTGAAAAGCTATTTAATTTTTGCAACTGTTTTTTAAATGCTGTAGGGGAAGATTCTAAGTCTAAAAATAAAATCATTTAGACTACCGATTCTACATTTATCCGCAGTGCATCGGTAAACTTTCAAAATTGAAGAACCTAGGCTCATGAGAAGCCTCACATAAGTTCAGTGTTGATGTGTGGTGCAGTGTCATTAAGGGGACTCTTTGTGGGTCTGATATTTTTTACACTATTTAATTTTTTTTGCACAGTAATTTTTGCACTCTTTAATGATTTTTTTGAACGAATTTTTTTTCGAATGTTTCGAAGATGTTACGCTTAATTTATAGTATGAATGCTGGTTTCAAATGAATAGTGCTCCAGCACATTATGCTGCTGAAAATCGATCTGTTAAGGCCAAAACTACGTCCACCGCGTTCACCGGCCCTGATTCCTCCCGATTTTTTCGCTTGGGGGTATTTAAAGGATAAAGTCTTCTTCTAAAAACTTCTGTAAATTCCAGAGAGGAGTTGATTCAAAGAATTCAAGACGCGTGTAAAAATGTCTTGGCTAATCCAAATTTTATTCGCAATGCCACATAATCTGTTGTACGGAAGTGTCAGAAATGTATTAGAGTTGAAGCAATGCGCCTTGAACAATACTTGTAATTTAAAATGCATCTTAATTAATAATAACCAAGGTTTTAAGTTATAACAATTAATTAAAATGCCTTCTTTTTATTTATTTGGACGCGTTTCATGAAAATGTTAAAAGCGATTTACTCGAAAACGGCGCATCTTATTGAGGCTAACTAAGAGTAAGAGTAGCCAAGGATTTTATGATCTTGAATGAAGATTAAAAAACAAATACCTATAAAAAATTAGGCAATTATCATCTAGAACACAGGTTGTTTCGGCACCCAAAGTTTCAACAGTCACCAACAAATTTCAGAATTCTGACCCATGTGAAGGGTTTTCTGTCTCATCTTGTAATGCCTCATCTTGTAATGTCTCATCTTTTCATTCCCCTCTGTGTTACCCGAAAATTTTGAATTGATTGCGATGTGAGTGTACAGGTTTCTCTTCCGAATGCCATAACGCTCAGAACGCACTGATTGAAAACTTTTCTTTTCAGGCAACGTGGTAGTTTGCTCTTAAATACTATGTTGAGCCTGCCACATACCTTCCAGCCATATTTAACATGCGGTTCCACCTCCCGGAAGGTATCCCCTTCCATTGAAATTCTCTGCCCAAGATATATAATATGGTCCACAATCTCCAAATCCCTTCCTAAAACTGATATTATTCTATTCTCAGCTAATTTATTGAACATAACCTGTTTGGCTCTTTTTCAGGTTTATTTTTTAGCCAAATGGCTCAAGAAGCCCTTTACAGCTTAGTCCATAATATAGAATCCACTTCTGAATCCTGGCTCTATTGGTTGTGCGTCATTCAGTTTTCTTAATATTCTTTTAGATATTATCTAGGTGAATACTCTTTACATTATGATAGGAGGCTCATTGGACGGTAGTTCTTTTAGGTAGTTCTTTGAGGTTTTAAGGTATTTTGAGTATAATTTTCTCAACTCATATATATATATATATATATATATATATATATATATATATATATATATATATATATATATATATATATATATATATATATATATATATATATATATGAATTTAAGTCTCAGACATATGTTCACAATTACGTACTGTGTTTTGAGTGTCAATATGTCTTAATATCATTAATGAAATAAGAAGATATATGCTAAAGAATACGACGCCTATATGAAATAAGGAAATCAATATAAGGACGGATAAAATTTTAGGTGTCATATTAAGGGCTGTAATATATTGTTTCATTAAGATATGTTATGATTATAACGATAATATATTAATTAAATTTGTCGTAAATATAGTCGATATATAGTTCCGGCTCCCTAATTTAACGTTCCACATTTCGGACCCTTTTAATGTCATCCCTAAAGTTGAATTTGTTTTTCGGCAGCCGGACCCTTGTCGTCGGACGCAAACTATTATTAGTGGACGGCGGTGAAATCGAACCCGCCATTAGGCTTAATAAAATTTAGCAGCGCCTCCTGGCCAGTCACGCGGTCATTTCAGACCCCCGAAAATTAACAGACGGGTTGGACCTACTAAATGGAACGATTGTAATGAGTTCGGTCGTAAAGTTGAATTCTAATCGGAAGGCTTATAAACAGGTCGAGATAGGCCAGGTCGAAATTACTCTTATATCATCGAATATTAAAACTGAATATGATAATGGTTCTTTAATAGGCCGATCAATGTGCGAAAGGAGCTTTTAATTTATCAAGTCGATGTTATTATAGACTCGTGCTGATTTACAAGGTTTGTTCAGAACGTTTCTATGCTTAACGATACAAAAATAAGTTTTCAATTTTCAATATAATATAATCTCTTAAAACTTAAAAAAGCTTTGTCCAATGCATGTAGTAATTCTATCCCTTTCTTTGAGTGAGTGTCCGGAAGTTTTGCAAACTACCCCTGCACCACCTGAATGGTCCCTTGAATCTATTTAAAAGGCGTACTGTAAAGGATTTTTGTTAGGTTTGGGAACAAGTGGAAGTCAAAAGGGGTTAAATTTTTTTAATTTAAATATATTATAATAAAGAATACATGTAGAAACTTAACTTATTCTCATTTATAGAGCTTAATTCAAATAGTCGCTGGAATATTAGAAAGAAATGTTAAGTCGTTGTAAGAAAATCTACTTTGAATCACCAATTAATCAGGTTGTCATTTCGAATTTGAAAGCTCTGTTGTAACTAACTTGACCGAGTACGCAATGATGTACCAGAAAGACACAGTTGCTGTCATTAGAAATTATATTAAGGCATTACTAGAATAACGAAATGGAAACTTTTACCAATATAAATGATTGTCCAATAAAAATGTTAGAACTAAAAATGGGGCACAATGATAATTCGCAAGTGATAATCCAGAAATTTATATTTTTTCTTAAAGAAAAATTAGTAGCAATATGTTATCGTTATAATATAGCAATATAACATCGTTCAATCATAGTGCGTTTAATTTTTTAGTCAAAAATGATCTTTTGATCTTTATCTTTTTGATTGATCACAATCAATAGTGATTATCATTTTTTCTAAAATCATTTTATGATTTTTAATAAGATCAGGCATCCAAATTTCTTTTACATTCTAAAATATTATTGTCAGATCTTCCCTGTTTATGGAATTGTTTTTGTCTTTTTTGGTGTACTTCTGCCACACTTTGGGTGTATTATTCCTTTTAAAATGATTCAAAAATGAATTGACGGTTTCAACTTTTACTTGGTGAATATCCATTATAAATTACTTTAATATAAAATTACCGTTTTATTAGATTTACACTGAATTTCAGTGAAAATCGTTTCAATCGTTTCAAAAGGTTTCAATATGTAGTTTGATTTTAGAGTAATTCATTCAAAAATTGTTAAAATAGGACTTAATTTTCATAACAATATGAAACTTCACATCTTCGTAAGAATGAACAATTTTAGTTCACTGATTTCTTAAACGCACTATTTATGATATGGATCATGCTAGAAGCTTGTATATGTTGCTTGTATATGTACTATTTTTGTGTAGTTATATCATTTTTTTTTATCATATCTCCATGAAAAAACAATGACATTTTCAATGCAATTATATTGTGACAATAGTATTAGTTTTGATCTATTAAAATATATGTTTGAAATTTGGTTTCAAGCCAGCTAAAATGAACATTGTTATTTTTTTATAACATAGAATACATGTAGAAACTTAACTTATCATTATTTATAGAGCTTATTTCATATAGTCGCTTGAAATATTCGAAAGAAATCTTATGCCTTTGTATGGAAATCAACTTTGAAGCACGAATCAATCAAGTTGTCATTTCAAATTCGACATCTCTACTGTAAGTTACTTGACCAGAAAGTATGACTCAATTTTTGTCATTAGAAATTATATTAGGATATTGCTAGATGAGCCAAAGGGAAACACCTATCAATATAAGGCATTGTCCGATAAGACTGTCTGAACTTTAAAATAAGGCACGATGATAATTATTAAGTTTTAACCCAGTAATTTTGGAAAATAAAATCCCAATTTTTCCACATATCGCGTGATATACTTTCAATAGTGGCTTGAATATTTCGTTTAAGGTCATGAATTGTGCGGGGTTTATTTTTGTAAACCAGGGATTTAACATAACCCTATAAAATTATCTAAAGGTATGAGATCGCATGATCTTCGCGGCTAGTTGACGTTACCATTTCGCGAAATAACGTATCCAGTGAACTTTGCTTGCACTGAAGTCGCACCGTCTTGTCGAAAGAAAACATTGTTTATATCCACATTTATCAGCTAAGGCTAAAAATATTCTATTAGTGTATGAAGAGGTAATTCCTGAATCACTTGGGGATTTCCATTGACCGAAATCCTGCTGTTATATTTGTTTACAGACCCAATAAGCCAAAAATATCTGGCGTCTAATACCCATTCTGATGGTAGATAGGAATAATCTCTACACGCCATAGCTGTTGACATAATGTATTGAACACAGCAGTCTGCGTGACATTTACCTTTGATTTCAAACGTTGTTGCTGCTATTACTTTTTAAAGTTCTGACAACTTTACCTCTTTACCATACCGATTTAGGTGTTCAGTTGACATTAACCTTTTCGCTAAATAACTTGTCCAGGAAACTTTTCTCACAGTAAATCGATTCTTTGTAGAGAAATGTGACAAGTCGAACCATCTTGTTGAAAGGAAACATTGTTTATATGCACATTTATCAGCTCCTGCTAAAAAAATTCTGTTAGTATATGAAGAGGTAATTCCTAAATCACTTGAGGATTTTTATTGCCTGAAATCCTGCAGTTATATTTGTTAACAAACCCATTAAGCCAAAAATGTCTGGCGTCCCGAAAAATATGACGAACTAAACACCCATTTTGATGGTAGATACAGATTATTTGAACGCGCCATCGTGGTTGACACAATGTATTAAACACAGCAGTCTAAGTGGCATTTACCTTTCAAACGCTGTTGTTGCTATTACGTGTTAAAGTTCTGAGATCTTTACCTCTTTACCACATCGATTTTGGTGTAGATCGTTTAGCGAATTCATTATTTTTTGTCCGGAAAATCGGTAACAATACTGGGGCAAAATTAGCACCGGTGAAAAAAGTAAGTATGCGAAGTAACAACTTAGAAATGCATAAAATTCAAGTTTCGTAGAATTGGTTCAAATAGTTTACCTCATCTTTCTTCCTTCCGGTCAACCTACTACGATTATTTTAAGCTCTATATAAAGCTACCGAAACTAACTCATCAATTTTCACTAACAGATTATTTGCTGAGTTCCAACATTTTATTAAGACTCAATAAGTCTACGTTCTTGCAAATGCCGGTGAAAGTCTCAAAAATTATAGCCATTATCTTGACGGTGGAAAAAAACAGATAGATTCATGAATGCGATGAGTTCTTTTGTCACCATACTTTGTTTTATTAAATCTCTATCAAGATGATGGAAAATCAAAGTTAAAGTGACTTCAAAATTAAGAGAATAAGAAGCTAGTAGCAAAATCTCCAACTCAATAGCATTATTTTAGTGGTATATTTCGTGGTAATATAATTTGATTTAGTTCCAAAAATCAACCTTGAACCTCTATTTTGTGTAAATTAACTAACTAAATGTAAATTTGCACTGCATATATTGAGCTTCAATCAACACAAAGTGCATTTATAGTGTAGAATAACGCTATAGTAGCGAAATAGTAACAAACTTGTCGCATTTATTCGCAGTACTTCTATCATAGCAAATATAAACCACCGGTTTGGGACTCAGTTACTTATATCAGGTTGTGGTATATCATGTGCGGTGAGTTATTTTTATAAATAAAAATTGATACCGGCATACAACTTAACGATAGTTAACAAGCAAAGCAATAAAAGTTCTTAAATAAAGAAATGCCGCCGAGTAGAGTGGCAGACCGGATGATATCGACGGCTGGCCCGGACCAGGTTCGAATTCTGCTATTTTCGGTTGAATGTTTGTGTTTGTGGGTTGGGGTAAAGTTTTTTGCGTCCAACTGAAGCAGATAAATGGTGGGTTCTCTGTTGTAGATCTACCACTGCCATTAGAATGCCTATAGTTTCTTCTGAGATCAGTTTTTGGCTTTATAACCTTCATCAGTCAGGCTCGTGTCGATATCTGAGAGTAGCTGAAGAAACCAACAAAGCGAGAGATCGGTTAATCTGGCCCTTTTAGGAAGATGAGCTGCGTAGCGCCATCGCCTTTAGTTGCATTTCACAAATAATCTAACGACGGATTAATAATCAATATATATATATATATATATATATATATATATATATATATATATATATATATATATATATATATATATATATATATATATATAGTGGAGTAGAATATAACAAATTATGTATAGTATAAAATATCATGCTAATGGCCATTTGGACTACCACAAGCAGGATATTACTTTTCTACAATTTTAAGCAAACATTTATAAGGTACAAAGCTTGCTTTAACATACGAGGAAATATTCTCCTTAATATATCTGGTCAGTTTGAAATAAATTTATTTTTCAATATAATCCTTTTAAAAATACAAACAATATAATAGGTGAACCACTGTTTCAGCCTTTTTCAGCCATTTTCTCTTTTACTCCAGTTTAGATAATAAACAAATTTTTCTGGTATTAAAGCTTGAGATTAAGAAGGCTTTTCAAATATTTGGAAACCTGCATTGTCGATTACAGTGACTAAAAGGCATATACTGTAATCTGGACATGTCATATTAGAGAAATGAAACATATCGGTTCAACTTTTCCGGTTTTTTTCACTTCGTGTTTTACGACGTTTTGGTGAAAAATTGGCATAATACATCACTGTGGTTTAACCACATTACGAAAATTTTCCAGATAAGTGTTAATTCCAATAAGTTTTTAATAAACTTTTAAATTGAAATTAACTTTTGGTTATTTATCATAATACAAATCAATTTTCTCTTTGATTATGACTGACATCTCTATGACTATGACCCCATCTAAGAAAACCAATTTACTTTTTATCCACTTTTGAATATATAAAGATATGACTGCACAGTAAAATTGATAAATCCTGGACAGAACAAGACAGGCACATAAAGCTTTTTGTACTGAAATGTCAACATATTACAAATCTACGAAAGTATTTTGTCAGTTAAGGGTTATGTTAGGGACAATAACTGGTAAACCTCTTGTAGATGGCTTTCTTAATGACCAAAATCAGGCAAAATTAGACAGACCAGTGCGGGATTTAATCTGTGGATAAAATTACAATTTCGTTTTTTTGACGACATTCAAAGAAGTTTCTTAACTAATATTGGAAAACTCTAACAATTGCAGCTTAAGAACTAGTAGTTTTATCAAAATGGGACGACCGGCCATTCAATCTGATACACAATGACCATTTTAACAGGGGGGATAATTGCTTGACATTAAATTTTGATGATGATGGCTTTTTCAGACGGAATTGTATAAAAAAATATCTACTGATATAAATTTAGTATAGAATCGGTTGTATTTTACAGGGTGGCCTATAAGTAGGCAACCCATTTAAAACTGATAAAAAAATATAAGTAAACTAAAGATTTATTATCAAACAGAATTTTAAATCAACTATCTTAGGAAAATATTGTCTGCTAAATGGTGATCACTTTCGCGTTCACAAATTGATGCTCTTTTAAACGTTTTCCATAACCTTAGCTAGTGTTTCTTGACATATTCCCGCTATTTCTCGCCAAATATTTTTTGAGCTAAGCCAGTGTTTGAGGTTTATTAACGTACAAGCTCTCATTCAGGTGACTCGAAACTATATCGGGAAATCAGAGGTGCTGAGATTTAAGGGTCTTGGGGACCGTTTCAAATTTCCATTTTTGGTAATTAAACGATTATAGAAACACTTTTTAAATACACTATTCTAGTGCCATCCTGCTAAAACAAATAGACTTCAGCATTTCCAAATTGAGGCAAGTAAAACTTTTCAAGAATATAACAGGTCTTTCAAATTGAGCGGTTTATATTTATTGAATAAAACACAGATGTCGTTGTGAATTGGCCTAAGTCTAGTCTCATTTGAGAGGTATAATGTATGACATTTAAAAAAAGGAAGCTTACGCACTACAACAACCTTTTAAAATTATTGAATTATTGTATGAAAATGGGCGTTCAGTGGAAAATTGTTTTAAAACAAAGTGATATTTACGGTTTACACATTCCTCCATCTAAAAGCACGATCAATCAAGTTGTTCAAAAATTTCAAGATCCTTGAAGCAATATATAGTCGCAGTACGCGTTCACAAGAACATATCGATTTGGTATGTGAAAGTGTTGCTGAAGACTCAGAAATATCCATTACTCCACGTTCACAACAATTTGGACCCAGTGAATCCACAACATGGCGGATTTTACGAAAGAATTTAGCTCTGCAGATTCAAATACCACAGGAAGTCATCTTTTCTATATGAAGCACATTTTAAAATTGGTGGCTATGTTTAATAAACAAAATTGCGAATGGGGTGAGAAAAGTCCGTGATTGATTCATGAGAAACCTTTACATCCTGAACGAATCATGTTTGATGTGCATTATAGTCAGGAGGTGTAATTGGGCCGTATTTTTTTAGAATGCTTTTGGTGAAGCTGTAGCTGTGAATTTTGTTCGATATCGTGAGATTATAACTACATTTTTATGAGCTGAATTGAATAATATTGATCTGGAGTATCTGTAGTTCCAACAGGATGGCGCTACACCTCACTCTGCTAATGAAACAACTCATTTATTGAGAGAAAAAATTCCTATAAGAGTTATTGCAAGAAACGTTGATGTTAATTGGACACTACGGCCATGTGATATGACACTGTTGGACTATTTTCTTTAGGGTTGCGTGAAAAGCCAGGTCTATAAGAACAATCCACAATCGATTCCTGGACTAAAGGATGAAATAATTCGAGTCATTGGTGCCACTATTGTGCCACTGTTATGCCAAAATGTCAGCCAAAAAGTCAAACGTTTGTGTTGGAGCACGTTGGATGTCTGTGGAACTGCAAGAGCTGGTTATTTGGCAGAGCCTTTCGTGTTTAGATGTCACACTATGATTCAATTATTAATAAAAAGTTTTTTTGAAACTAACGAAAGTTCTGTGTATTCAATTCAAGAATTTAAAAAAAAACGCTGAATTTAAAAGACCCTTTATCTACAACGTTCGACATTTGCAGTTCCTTCTGATCCTCGTTTTCAAAAAAGTGCACAGTGTGTCATTCCCATTATGGGGATGCCTTTCATGAATTAATTGTAGATTTTTTATGTCTCATTCATTTAAGAAGGCACGACTAAATTTTAATAGAAATTAAAAATCATGAAGGTTGCACTCTTGCACTATTTGGATTTTGTATGGATGCATATGGAGATCATGTTGTAAAACACGTTGAAGGGATCGTATCTCCAATTAAGTAGAGCGTCTCCGGGTTGATGTTCTTAGAATTTCCCTTTCCCGCTAAATATTTTCAGCTGATTATGTTGATCGTGGTCTGCCTTGTCTCAGTTGAGACAAGGGGTTGAGTTACTCATATATTCTCCAAAAATGTGGGTACTAAATAGCTTGAAAGGATCATCACTACCGTAAAAAATCCATCGAAATTGTTGCTAAGCTTAAAGGCCGGTTTACATGCTACGATAAATGCTAGCAATTTATCGTAACGATCGAATTGTTACCATTTATCGTTGGGCGTAAACAGGACATGGTAGCGATTTATTGGAATTGGAATTGGATTGGATGGTTGATTCCGGCCGGCATCAATTTCTCGTAATCGTAACGATATGTTGGAACGTGTAAAAAAGCAGCAGCCATTTATCGCTAGTATTTGACTCAGTTTGCATTTACATTGGCATCGGAAAGATTGTCTCGAACTAGTCCGTTCTTTAGTTGACAATTGTTTCTATTCGAGTAGGTAATTATGGCAGTTTCATCAAAGTCGTCGAGAGTGTTTGAGTGAATTACATGTCAGAAATCAATAGGCCTACATTAATTATAACATTACGTATTAATGAATTAATGACAAATAATTTGACATTTGACATTTTATCATTTGTCATTGACATTGACATTTCTCATTAATGAATTAATGACAAATGTGGTTCAAATCAATTGTCTGTAACCCAATAAAGTGATAAAATTACTGTAATTATATAAAACAAAATTATTACAAATCCTTATATAGCAAGTTTTTCTTAAGAAATAAATTATTTAAAAATTTCTTTAAATACGAAATCGTTATGCTACCAATTCTACTACCCAAGTTGTATATCTAGCCAATGCCAATTTTAGTCCTTGAGCCAGGGCCGAAAAAATGGAATGATTTGTAGATTTCGATGCTTCGACCCTACTCTCAGTTGATACTTACGTCTTCTGTGTATGATTTTGAACAGGAAGTTTCTGAATCTACGGATCTAGACCATTTACACCAACGAGAGGTCACTACATCGGCTCTGCCAACTTCAGGTG
This sequence comes from Cosmopolites sordidus, assembly GCA_031761425.1. Lineage (NCBI taxonomy): Eukaryota > Metazoa > Arthropoda > Insecta > Coleoptera > Curculionidae > Cosmopolites > Cosmopolites sordidus. The sequence goes on from JARFXV010001435.1 coordinate 227,273, forward strand.
ATGATGAGTTAACTACATCACGAAGTGTGACACCATCATGAAGTGTACCGCGGCCAAAGCGGAAAAAGAACCTGAATCCAACAGATGAGGTGATACAGCTCGCGGGACAGCAGCTAAAAGCTATTCATCCTGTATATAGCCCATAAGTCACGTTCCCTTAAAGGAAAACAGGCCGAATTCGCTCGAAAACTCATTAATGACGTGATTTTTGAAGGGGAGCTTAAGGCACTCACCAAAGATTTCAAAGTATTGAAAAGTCAACCACACCGTTCCTTCGAAAATAATATACAAAATTTTTTGTCTCTGTATGTGTCTGCCTATCAAATACAATTAAATATTTTTTTTTTAGTTCTAGTTTCCTAAAACAGCAAATATCGTTATCGGTTAAAAATCGCTACAGATTGGAGAAGTGGCAATTTCCTCCTTGTTTGGGTGCGATCGATGGCAAACATATCCGGATTGTTCCACCAAAGGATAGTGGTTCCCATTATTACAACTACAAAAAGACACACAGTATAGTCTTGATAATTATAGCGAATTTATTTATAGTGATGTAGGAACGAGCTGATGAAAGCACTATCTGATGAAAGTGTGATAAATAACACTCTTTTCTAAATAACACTCTTTCTAAAACTTGTAAATAAGCAATTGAATATTCCTGAACCTGAACCAGTTAGCTCCGATCTTGATCTGGAATATGTTTTTGTGATGGATGATGCCTTTATATTGCGGCCTGATCTTATTAAACCTTACAATCGGGATTCACTTAATAACGAGTGAAGAATATGAAACTATCGCATATCAAGGGCACGGCGCGTGGTTGAGAAGAATTTTGGAATTACAGCATCACGATTTCATATTTTTAACACTGCAATTCATTTAGATGTGGAAACCATTGAATCAGTAGTTTTTGCGTGCTGTGCTTTGCACAACGTATTAAATGTTTCGATCACGAAAATATTATCGCTAATTTAATTCAACTAGGTGCAAGGTGTAATCCCGATATATTACACAACCTCGAACGACGTTCAGGAGGTCAAGTTTTACAAAAAGCAAAAATTGTTCGAGAAAAGTTCTGTGTGTATTTTGGCGGGGAGGAGTCAGTTTCTTGGCAAGAAAAAAGTGTATTGAACGTTCGACATTTACAGTTCTTAAGAAAAACTTACTACTAAAACTAACTACTAAAACTTACTACTAAAAAAAACTACAGTTCTTAAGAAAAGTGTTTCTGTCTGCTGACGGATCAAACTCCTTGTGTTTTTTAACGAGCTCTATATAAGCAAGGTCTTTTTTATTCCTGCCGGAGTATGTTTTGCTCTTAACAGACCACAAGCAGGTAAAACTCTGATAAAGTTCAAAGAACTCAAGAACTCTCGAGAAGTTTGTTGAACTGCCATGATTACCTACTCGAATATAAACAAGAGCCAACCAAAGAACGAACTAGTTCGACACAACCTTTCCGATGCCAATGCAAAAGCAGACTGAGTCAAATCGTAGCGATAAATGGTTGCTACTTGTTTACACGTTCCAATATATCGTTACGATTCACAGAAATTGATGCTGGCCGGTATCAACCATCCAATCCAATTCCAATTCCAATAAATCGCTACACTACCCTGTTTACACCCAACGATAAATCGTAACAATTCGATCGTTAAGATAAATTGCTAGCATTTATCGTAGCGTGTAAACCGGCCTTAAGTAAGTAAGTTGTAGTTTAAGTACTTTAAGTAAGTTGGTAATTTGCGTTCGGTCTGCTATTTAATATCGCTCTATTTTTAAAATACCGTATGAGTAGTTCCTTTACATTGGAACAAGATACAAAAAGATGTTTTATCAAAAATGAATATATTTTAAGTTTAAATTCGGACTCTTCTTTTGTACCTCCCTGTATATTTTATTCCATATTTAAGTTATTTCTTTGAGTAAAGCAGCATTAAAAATGTTATTGTATTTTTGTCGTTATATTTGAATTTATTTCATTTGAATATTTCAATTTATTTCATTTTGAAATTCGTTAGATATCTTTTGCTTACCCTGTACTTTACATAACTTAATTTTCTTTGTAATTTTTATCCCATTGCTACATAGCACATTTATATGCTTTTGTTTTTAACAGTGATTGTGTAGAGAAATCTTACATGCTTTCTGTAGTGTATTAGTCTAATGATGACTGTGGTTAGCCACTGTCTCCTTCTTACCTGAAACAATAAAAAAGAAACAAATAAAAATATTGACAAATTTTAATGAAGCAATTTTAAGAAGTAATTTTTATTTTTATTTACTAATAGTATAGTTAATGGTAATGCTATTTTTTACAGCATTTATTATATTTTGTAATCTGTAATGGTACAGATAACGGACAGAGCAAAAATGGTGACTAGAGCTAACAAATTAATATCAACAACAACTATAATATTTGAGTTGTTATCCAATGATACAGCTCAACTTCTTTTATCTATTGAAATCTGTTGTAGGTTCAGAACTGGACATTACAGAAGACAACAGCTCTAAAAAAACTAAAGCACTAAAGTTCGGAAACATGAAAATTAATATAACTAATTTTTGTTTCAAGACATAAAAATTTGAAAAGGAAATCAAATGTTTTACGGATTTTTAAGTGTGCTCACTATTATCCAGTAGTTTTACCGCTAGCAGGTTGTAGTGCTAACTTCTTCAAATAATTTTCTCTACACTTTTTAATTAATTTCTTTACCGTTCTAACATTTAGGTCTTCTCTTATTTCTTTATTTGATATAAACCATGGAGTATCACGTTTTATTTTTGGCACTTTAGATCGGCTAAGACCACTTGGACAACTCTAAGACTTCGATATTGGGCGTCGATATAGTACCCTATAACTGCAATCCATAAGCTCATATATGTAAGAAGGCTGCTTTGTAAATAAGTATCTGGTTTCTGAATTATACTTTTTTGAATTCTGGTTTCTGACTTTTCTCACGAGGAGCCAGTCATTTTATTTCAATTTATTGTTTGTTTTGAGTTTGGTTTGGAGTTTGGAGTTAAGTTTGGTTTGAGTTTTTTTTTAGTTTATGGGTTTTCCAAATAAAACTCTTATCCAAATGTAAGGCAAGATAGTTGACGCTTTCTGCTTGTAATGTAGGGTAATTAATTAACATCACTATGGATACTGCTTTTCGGATTTTTTAAATACATCGTTAGTGGATTTATTTATTCTTCTTTGCATAACAATGTAACAGTTATGGCGGGATTCAAATATATTGTTAGGATGAATATTTCATTTGTAAATGTGGCTGTATGCTTGTGTTCCTCTTTTGGTAAGCCCGCCGAGTATACTAGAAACATTGTTGATCATAGTGTGCTGTAAATAGGTTTTGACAATGCCTTTCCCTGAAGTATCTTTCCTGAAATATAATAAATACTTTATTATACTTCAGGAAAGTTGTTTAGTTTGTACAAGAGGCTTTCCTGCTAAATCTTATTAGAAATTCTATTTTTTTTCTGTAATGTTTAAAGTTGATTTTGTGAAATACTTATTCTAGGTGCTATCCAAAGGTCTCAGTATTTTCAATTAATGTTAGAGCCCGAAATCCAAGAAATTTTCGTAGTGCAAGAATTAGGTCTTTTTATTTGCTATTGTTTTTCCAGCTTTCCACAGAGAATAATATGTTCCAGTAGGCGTGAGATTTAATAGCTAATTTTCAAATGATTTGTTTCTCATACTATTGATGATGCATATGTTTAAGTTAGTTACTTGCATTTTTGTAATGAATTTTATTGGCTATTTTGTTGGCATATTTTCCCAATGTATCTTATTTTCTATAGTTTTTTTTACCAAACGATTCCTCAGCAATATGTAATATTAGAGCTGTTCGAAGATGTTACTGGAATTACTTTCCAGGAAGACTCTTGAATTATGTTGTTGATGCAATTATTAAACATTTCAATATCTCGATTGCTCTTTAAAGAAATTTTTAAATTTATTTCTAGCGCCACTTGTTACCGGAAAATCTCCCAATCAGTGTTCTTATAGAGTGTAATTGATCTATCCATTTCGAGAATAGCTGTACTAATAGTGGCTATAACCAATGTTTGATCTGAACGCAAATCGTAATTTGCTTCAATTAATAGTTACTTTCTAGTTACTACTTCAATAGTTACTTTCAATATCTCAATATCTCGTTTGCTCTTTAAAATAATTTTTAAATCTATTTCTAGTGCCACTTGTTGTCGAAAAATCTCTCAATCAGAGTTCTTATAAAGTATAATCGATCTATCCATTTCGAGAATAGCTGTACTAGTGGCTATAATGAATGTGTGACCTGAATGTAAATAGTAATTTGCTTTAATTAATAGGTAATCTGAAGTACCGTTTGTCCGTCTTATTGAAACTAATGGCCAATATGAAGGTGAGCATGTAGAAATGTATTCATAGTTGTTTTCCTACATTACTTAGTATAAAATCTATTCCCCTGTAACTGAAAAAATAGAATTAAACCATACATTTGCTCTATAGGGTGATGGGCAATACTGCTGATATAGCGAGTGATCCTCACCCATCTTGTATAACAGTACTTGTAGTATGTAGATAGATAGTTTTAAACTTTGCATGCTCATAATGTTTGACATCATCCCGTATTAATATTGTGTAAGCAATGCTAATGACTAAAAAATAAAGATTGTATTTGTAACAAATTCCAGGTGTTTAGATTCATTCGATTGTTTGAACAGCCCACCTGTCTAATGATTGTAGTAAATTTATGATACAAAAATCTAGACACAGAACTTTTCCAAATTTATCGTTAAAACCGATAGTTGTAGTTTTTGTCAGGATAATATTAGGATAATAATGCGAAAAATAATTATGGGAAACAAAATAAATTGCAAGAAGCAACAATTGAAAAAAATATATTATATATCTGATATATATAGTATATATCTGAGGTACTTAATACTTGATGAAAATCGATTTTAAATAAATAAATAAACAAAAATTTATATAGTTAGTATTTGGAAAAGGTATTGTGTGTCAAAACAATTGTAATACATACAATTTTAGATATAGTGGAAATTTAGATATAAATTATTAGTTTGTTTATATTTTAATGTAGTGATGCTTCAGAGTCGTTTAATGTTGCTGGCGGCCAGAGCAATGGTTTAATTCGACCAATAATTTTGCATACATATTCTATCAGCGATAAATCTGTGTGTCTCGCCGACCAAGCTAGTATCGATATCACAGATTGTTCTAAATACTTCACTCGCTGTTTGATGAGACGTCTTCATAATTGTCTTATATTGCTGTAAGATAAATATTAAATGGGCTTGATATACGGCAAAGCGAGGGCTGCGTATATCTGTTACACAACGGACTGCATTTGACCCTCTGATAAATATAGGGGCTGGCCTGGTTCCAATGTATATAGCCCTCGTAACATTCCTGGAATGATAGCTGTATGTTATTCTAATACTAAAGTTAAATTTCGACTTTCACCCCGAAAAGGTCGGCCACGTTTACGTCAATCATAACTACCTAAATATAATCTAGTCTTATCACTAAGCAAATCGAGTTTCATTCAAGTTTTTATTCAATTTTACCTGAGTTCCATTCTAAAGAAAAGTGTATTGTGATCGTTGTAAGAGGAATCACTCTTTAAGGACAATAAGTACGCATGATCATCACAAATAAACATCAATTAAATAACAGCTATCCTCGCAACATATCCGCAACTATAGCAATTTAATCATCAATCACTAGTCCGACATTTTCATGTTGATTTCGTATAGCACAAAATCTAAGTTACCATTCATGAGGTTCTTCTGTACTTCTAGGGTGACAAGAACCTCGTACCCATGCCTAACCCTAATCCTTACGAAGACATGGATAAAATACTGTTATTTTCTATAAAATTTACTGTTATTCTTCGTAAGGGTAGCACCAGTAATGTTCAAACGTCTTACTATTTCACGAGAAGTACTATTTCTGCTTGCTTGAATTGTAAATTAGCCTTACGGTTCTGACTGTTGTACCTGCATTTGCCAAACTCTATGTTGAACACAAGTTGGTTGATTTTGAGCGATGTTTTTTGGTTTTGGGCCCGGATGTTGTGACTGAAAAAGATGGTCATTCTGGGTGACTAGTGGCAGTAAAGCCGCCGGCGCTCTGATCAAGGGATTGTCCAAGAGGGATGCCGCTATTAGGAATTTGTCCATAAGTCTAGATAGGAATGTCTGAATACTTGGGGTGTCTCCTTCGCGGCGGATTTGCGCATTCCTGACAAACCACGGTGTTTTGAAGATGGTCCATAACGCACCTGATTAGGACGACTGGAGTCGTCGAGCTGATGACTTTGGGTCATAAGGAAACTATGTCTGATGTCCATAAACTAGTATCGATTGGATCATGGTTTTATACAATGTTAGCTGATTACTGGTTCAGAGCCTACTACTACCATTAAATTGTGGGTCCAGCATACGAGCAGGCCTTGTGCTTTCCCGATTGTCTTATCTAGGTGAGGCTTTCACGTCAAGGCCTTGTCATATTCAAGGCCCAGACAGTGTGCCGTCTTTACCCACTTGATTGGTACACAGAAAATTCGGATTTTCTGATCTAGTATGGGATGCTGTCTGGTAAAGACGATTGCTTGGGATTTACCACGGTTAATCGCCAATCTCCAGGCGGTAAAACATTTCGATGCTTTGAGCGTGTCTGGAGCCTGGATATCAAAACCTTAGGCCCACGTACCGACGCGCAATACACCGTTTCATCAGCATAAAATGCCGATTCCACCAGCGGAATTTTAGGGAAGTTCGCCATGTAGACGTTGAATAGGGTAGGGGCTAAAGGAGAACCTTGCGGGATGCCTGCTTCTATACGCTTGACGCTGGAAAGTATGCCATCGACTAGCATTTGGAACGTGCGTCCAGTCAGAAATGAAGCAATGATGTTGTCTAGATCAGTGGAAATTCCCAATCTGTGCATCTTGACAATGAGTCCAGTATACTTTGTCAAAGGCTTGGGTTAAGTCCAGAAATACTGCATCTGACCCTATAATGCACAGCCGCGTGACCTTTACGAAAACCAAACTGCTCGTTTGGAAGAATGTTACTCTCGGTTAGAAAGTTGTTCAAGATCCGAAGTAACCCTTTCAGGAACTTTGTCGAGCGCACTGAACAAGCTAATAGGCCTGAAGCTGCGAGAATCAGCTGTACTTTTCGGTTTTTTGGAAATGGCAGTGATTTGTGCATGCTTCCATAGGGCTGGGAAGTACTGGAGTCTGAAACTTGCACTGACTGTTCGTCAATTGCGATTAGGGAGTATTTTCAGCTGCATCGATGATATGCGGTCTCGACATGGGGCATTTCTAACTTTTAGTCCACGGATAATTTCATGGATAGTCCTTGGAGAGACTAATTGGCTGAACAGGTAGCCGGGGTTGGGTATTGCTTTAAACATGAGAATTTCATGCTTAAGCTTGTCTTCTTTAACTCTCTTTTTGACTGAAGGTCGAATCGCGGTCATTTGTGTTCTGTAGGTATTAGCGAAGAGCTCCGCTTTTTCCTTTCTGGTAACGGCGTAATTTACACCAGTCTTCAGAGGAGCAATCAGAGCCCTCACCTTACCTACTATGCATTTATCTGTTTTCCAAAGGGAAATGACTGGAAAGATCAATTGACTCAAGAAATTCGTCCCACTTCTGATTCTTGAACTCATCAAGGGCTCAAAGGGCGACTCTTTTGGTCTCGTCTGCACAAATGAATTCAGAAACTAGAGTGGATCATTCCTGAATTCAAGATCTAGAGTGGAATAGCAACGTCTGAATAGACGATTTTTGATACGGATTTTCTCCGTAACGTCCTATGGAAGGTCCGAGAAGTTTGGAGGTGGAGTGGTGGTAATAGTAGTAACCACATTAGTAGCTTCTACTATATCACGAGTTAGTTTCTCGACCGCATAATCGAGCTGCTAAATGTTATGAATTCGACGGTTTGGACCATTGTGTTGTAAATGGTTTTGGAAGTTGCTCCATTCACAGCTTTTAGAAAAAGAAGTTAAATCGCCTTCTTCATATCAATAGTTCGTACCTTTAGCCCCTCCCCTTTAGTTCCTTATATTCCCTCGTGTCATAAATTCCAAAGCAAACAAGCAAAAAGTGTATATGTATTCAATATATGCTATACACGGTATAAACACTTGTTTGTTTCCCAGAATGACATGGAAACTAAAAAACTTTGCAATTTGTAATATTATGTTTAAAATACTTTTGCATTTATTCTTAGAATTTCAGATTAACATTTTTTGGATTATATTAGAGATCCTCTTGAACATACATGTAAACTTATTTATCCACAGCAAATTTCTTTTAATAAATGACATATTTCATGAGTTGTCAATCTCGATATATGATAACATAATAGTTACCTTATAATTTAGATAAAGGGTGGGGTAAGTGTCATGCTACCATTTTTTTTCGATGTCATTTTTGAAGTGAAAACTTCTTTAGCCGCGTTGAGCGATTTTCGGCAGGGGAAAACTTATGGGTCACCGATATATTAGTGATGTGTTGGCCCGACTGGCGAGGCCAATTGTGTTTTAAATATGTTTTAGTGTGTTTTAAAGTAGTAAGTGAGTACTTAATATGCTAATATTTTTATTGTTTATTATTTATTAAAAACAAAGCATTTAATTTCAAATATTCATACCATTATTATTGAAAAACGACTGCTTACCTTTTTTCGTATATGTTTGGAATTTGTATAGTGCAGATGTGCAAGTTTTATTATGGATAAAGTAGGTACATGCTAAAAAAACGCAATGAAATTATAATTTACATTAAAAAAAATCAATTATTGCAACTCAGCGTAAATTTAAGCGAAAATATCTTAAACGTCCGGCCGCCTCATAAAACGACAATTTATCGTTTACTTGAGCAATTTTAAGAATTCACAACCTTTGGGGATGCATATACATCATGATCATACCCTACATCTAAAGCGCTAAAATGTTGCACGTGTGGGGCAAAATGTGAGGGACACTTCTTCAGAAACGTCGATTTAACAACTGGGACCACTATTGGGAATTTCTCCACGCAGTTTATCTTGACAACTGACTTACACGTATTTTCCTATAAGATTCAAGTTGTTCCAAACTTGTTGCCTATAGACACAAATAAGCGATTAATATGCGGTCATAAACCACCTCCATCAAATTGAAAATTGCCATGTAAAATTGACCAAATTTAATACCTCCGGATTATTTT